>DF242620.1:35117-52733 GCA_000507305.1 Breviolum minutum Mf 1.05b.01
ACACCACCACAAAAACATAAAAGCACTACCACACCACCACAAAAACACCACCACAAAAACATCACCACACAAACACCACCACAAAAACACCACCACAAAAACACCACCACAAAAACACCACCCAACCACACCACGTGAGCTGGAAAGAACGCAGGCACAAAGCCCACAGACCAAAAAAAAAAAAATGCCCAAAAAAAAAGAAAAAAAACCCAAAACAAGTCCGCACCCATACTCCATGTGTGCGGAACTACGACATGGACAAAGTGTCTGACTTGTCTTCAGCAGGCATATTCTTTAATTTCTTGGTTTAAGTCCGAAACACTTCAATGACTCCGCTGATACCCAGGCTTTGAAGGCTAAACATTTCCATTTTTGCGCAGCTCGGACTCTGACATTTAGCAGTCCTAAGGTGCATTGGCATCAATGGCAAGGACAAACCACAAGTCTCATATCTCACTGTCAAAACCGAACTGTATTTTTGACATGTTCTTTGATGTTTGTTTGACTGGTTACAACCAACCTTTGATCAATCAAGGCCTCCTTCAATCCTGGAAGATGTCAAGTGCACACGGCAGGATTCCTGCAGAAGCGTGGTGTGGAGAAGACGACATACTATCATCCGAACGGAGCCCGAGTTGCCGCGGTTTTGAGAGTCTTGAGTGTCTTGGGTCTTGGCTCACGTAGGATCCTAATCCTATCACGTGGTCTATTCAGAATCCGCCTGTGACCTCTGGGCCACACACATGAACAGTGGCTTTTAAAGGACTTAATCGGGTGAGTCAACAGATGCACAATCGCAAATTTGTGAGGCAGGTGGCAGGACCCCACACCACATCTCAAAAGTTAGACAAGCTCATAACAAAACATGCAGAGATGATGAGAACAACAGTAAGTGTCTTCCAAAGTGGTAGTCTCTTGTGTTCTGACAAACCTTGCCAAAATGTTGCCTTAAAGTGCATTAAATAAATTGGGAACACTGGGCATGTCAAACCTCATCGGTCAATCTTCACAAACAACAACGCTTGGCGGTACTCAGGGCCATGCACCGTGCACTCTTTGTCCTTCCTGTGGAGCTCCAGCGTCAAGCTGACGGGGTTTGAAGAAAGTGATCCAAATTCGGGCCAGTTAGGCTCCCTCAATGAGGATGAATGTGGATGAAGCAGGAAAAAATAAGTTCACTGATTACTGACATTCGGCATAATCAAGGCGATTATGGATCTGGTGTTTTTGTGGTGATGGTTCTAGTCATGGTGTTAGAATGTACATGCCCTGAATGAATGTATTTTAAATTTTACTGGATAGGGCCACTGGGATGCCTACTGTACCTTCGCACTTCATGTTTGACACTGTGTGCCAGGTCGATTTCGTGCCCTGCCACCATGGCAAACACAGGCAATGGCTTGGAACCACTGATGACCACAGTAGCATTCTGCAGCATCACTGCATCACGATGGTATTTACGGGTATGGCCTTCCGTGGTATTTACTATTTACGGAAGGCCGTGGACGATTTCCTGATCCAAAGCTTCATGATGCAGGCACCCTTCTTGGTTGCTGGTAGTGGGGCCATAAACAAGGAAGATCCTGAAGACCACTTAAAAAGCTACGGCTCAAAGGACATGTCAAACTTGGCAACTTTAAGTGACAATGCTATTTTAGCAGGTTCCGGTCGAAGGTTTTCCCATCCTTTTGATGGAGCTAAAAATTAACTTAATGATTGGTGATACATATTGGGCAAATTGCACTCCAGGAGCATTTTTGGATGGGTTTTTGTTAAAGGTAGTGAAGTTCAAGGTGCATGTTTTATGTGTTTCCCTGGGAAAATAAGGAGCCTCATGGTTTGGAAGCGAAGGGCACCCTTAGAAACCTCGTTGAGATCTTAGGATCCACGGATGCCACACGGAGCCGACAGGCACATGGTTGCTCGATGCTCTCGCTCAACGACATTCATCTGGCAGGTCGCGTGGGGTGGAGATCTACGGAAATCATTTGCAGAGCGATTTTTTTTTGCAGACTTTTCAGATGTGGACCACAGGATTTGATATTTGATATCGTTATTATTGATAGTTGTTATGCAATGTTATACAAAAATATTCAAATTATGTGAAGAAATGTTCATGTCAGTTTTCCTTAAGTTGGAGGAGTTTTGGGGTTTTTCCTTTACTGATTATATGACATCATATGACATCATTTCACTCATTTGAGATATTTTTGTTCTTGGCAGATCCCTTGGGAAGAATATCTTCAAATGTTTCGAGTGTCGACATGAAAGATCTGCGATCAAAGAACTGAGAATGGGAGTGATGGCGACGGGAAAGGCAATGGATATGCATATATGATATATGT
The DNA here is from genome assembly GCA_000507305.1 of Breviolum minutum Mf 1.05b.01. Classification (NCBI taxonomy): domain Eukaryota; class Dinophyceae; order Suessiales; family Symbiodiniaceae; genus Breviolum; species Breviolum minutum. The sequence goes on from DF242620.1 coordinate 37,463, forward strand.
CTAGCATCCTTAAGTATGCCGCAGCCAACATAGACAGTAACATGTGTATATTTAGTCTATGATAGTTCCTAATAGGCGGCAACTACTCTGATCTCAAGTTTTCAAGCTCCATATGCCAGGATAACTTGTCTTAACTTCAACTTTGTTTGCTCGCAGGTGCTTTGTTGAAGAAGATCGTGTGAAGCTAAGAAGTGTTGTTACAAGATAGCTGAATCGCCACCAAAACATTGTGTTCAGTGGGGATTCGGACAAGATGTTCTTGATGATTGATGAAGCCTGGAAGTTGACCATGCAAGATAGGTGAGATTCACACTTCCCAAGACTTTGGTAGATAGATTTTTGTAGAATTTGACAATACGATTTGCTTGAAATTATATAGGCCATAGCAAAACCTTTGTTTGCTTGATCTCTATCAGGCAGTGGTTCACGCAATTCTTTAGGCACCTCTTTGTGTTGTTGCTTCCAATAGGTTTGCGCCCCGCTGACCGGGGAATTGTCACAATCCTCATATTATGTCATTACCGATTGATTACACCCCTGAAGATTAACTTGGAACATAATCATGGAGGTTCGGTTCAGATCATTTTCCTTTCTTTTCATGGGTGCTTTGTAGGTTCCATGTTAATCTTCCAGGGAGTAATCAATTTTAGCTTCCCTGAACTACCATGTTTCCATTGAGGCCATGTTAGCAGAGCTCACTGCTTTGGGCAGCTTAGAACATACCTTTGAGCCACAGGTCTGTTTTCCTAGGGAGAATGCTGGATGTTATCCCCTTGATTTGAAGACATCGCCATAGGCTGTTTTGGTAAGTAAGGGAAATGGTTGGTTCGAACTTTGAAGATCCTTGCAACGTTGTGTAGGGACTGATTGGTTCGAGGCTTCCTTTTCAGGGAAAGGGAGAATATAATGGATCCTCTTTGTTGGGTGTGACATAGATTGAAAACGCGGAAACAGGGAATGATCATGAATGATTTGTGTATTGTGTAGCCGCTGCAGTTGTAGGTGTGGTTATGACTACGATACGTGAGGACAGTAGCTAATTGAATGATCATGATGAAAGTGAATGAAAATTCCATTGCTGCTGCTCGGAGCAACAGAGCATGGCAAGATTGTACCAGGATGCACGTGCCTCTATTGTATTCACGATGACGGATCTATGTAGTGTACATTGTTGTTGAGCTACAATACAATATATGCTATTTACTATTTGTCCAGCCAGCTACCAACTATCTAGATGTGTGTTTCTAGTGTTCCAGCTATTGATCTATGGATTTTTGTTGATTGATGGCTCTTTTTGATTTCATCCTTGTGTTTCTCTACTGTAGTCATATACATACCATCCCACCTAGCTTCATATCTACACTATCTATCAATCTATCTATCAATCTATCAATCTATCCATCCTTTTGTCTACATCTGTCTTCTACTTATCTATCTAACCCTCTACTTACCCAGCTGCCTGGTTACCTACCATTTCTATGGTTACACTTATCTATCTATGAATCTGTTTTTCATATGTTTTATCACTCTTGCATGTTTCTACTTTCTTTGATAGGATTCATGGGACTGGTATATATTTGCCTTCATTTTTTGGATTTGTATGTGAAAAATTAGTAGGTGTTTTTTTGCCAGTCCCATGCATCAAATGTCATGGTTTCAATGGTATATCTGGAATTGACATGGCATGTTGACGTTGAGCTACATCAATCTGCATCAGGGCCTTACGGCACTGTTGTTGGTCTCAGAATCGCATCTCTCAGCTTGGGCTTCTCAGTGGTTGGGGAAGTTGTTTGGCCTTTCATGTAGGGTTTTGTAGGGTCTTGAAATTTCATAAATCCAAGTTAATTGATTTCAACATGGATTGTATAGCCAAGCTATACATGTAGTTTGGCCAAAAAGGATTGGGATTCTGCCCGTCGCGTAGGGCTTTAGTGTCAACTCCTACAAGCCTATTTCATGAAATAGCAGCGGGGGGGGGGCTGAGGGAACTTCACCAAAAACAGTTTCTCTTTTAGCAGCAGTCTGTGAACTTCACCCAAAAACCCGCTTTGAGGAATGCATATCCTCCCTAAAACTAACAGCCATTTCGCCCCTGAAAAGTATAGGCCAAATCCCCAGGCAACGGAAACAGGTCGTCTTCCAGTCGCATCCCATTTTTTCAGCGGGGAAAACTCCGCATGCTCTTCAGATCCATACCTGGCCTGAATTGCAGTATGCGGCCGGGAGGGGAACTGCGGAGGAATGGGTTTTTGGATATGGAAAAACACAGGTTTTTGGATATCCAGGGAGAAAATGTCATGAAAATGGAGGTGTAGAAAGTTACCTGTGTCAAGATATAGGAAAATAAATGGATAAGATATTGAATCTATATATTGTGTACATCAATGTGTCACAAGTAGTGAACATGGCCATTGTGTGAGCAACAGTTAAATAACAAATGCACGCCCCCAAAAGGTTCTGAGCATTTTGGACCCAGTACACAAACTAAATGTATTTATAATGATGTCTTCATGTGCAAACGAAAAAGATGATTTTCCAGCCAAGAGATAACAAAATACTTGGCACCTCTTGCTAACATATACTGTCCTGCATATCTCTTTCAGAACGTTTTGGAAGTTGGATTTTTGGACTCAGAGTTATCAGCCACTTCTCTCATATTTGGCTGTACCACAGCTTCTCGGATATCATTTTTGAACATTGGGCATGGAGTTCAATTCCCTTAGAAAACGCCAGGCAGATGAAGGGTTGCCTTGAAGTAAATGATCAGCATTTAGGTCGGTGTTGTCAAGTAACCATTTTGGACAAGTAGTAGCAGCTTGCAACCTCCCAGGAAGCTGAATTACTAAGATAGATTTTTCCATAGGTCCATGGCCGGTGGGTTTCCTGCAGATTTTTGGAAAGGCCCTGGATGTAGTTTCCTGCAAAGCTATGTCGCCACGAATACGCAAAGCCATTGAAGCCGAGGTGAAATGGGGTGATTGGGGAGACAGCAAAGGATGTCAAGGATGTTTGATTTTTAGGATGGAATTGAATAAGATGTGTTAAGGAAGCAGGTTGCAACGGGCAAGTAGAGATATTGATGTAAGGATTCTTATTCACACTTATCTAAACTAGACTATTCATCTTTCAAATTGTTTGTGTGACGTGGAAAAGAAATATGATGGGAAGGACAGTGAGGAAACATGCCACACAATCACTGAGCTAAGTGGTCTTGAAACGCAAAAGTCATGACATGACATGACATATAGGTACGTACATATATCCATTATATATTTGCATGTCTAAAAGCAAACGGTGCCAAGCTTTTTGGGGATTCCATTTTGTCGATATTTAAGATGTTCCAAAAGGCTTTGGGATCCTGTTTGACAGGTTGAACATGCCCTGGGTGGTGTGCTCAGTCTAGTGGGGTGAGTGAAGTGCTGTTTGAACTTATGGTAAATGATGCTAAGATCATGTTAGATAGTTTTAATGTTTTAGATATTTCATACCATTTCTGGATATTTCCAATATTTATCAATATTCTACATTCTAGATTCTGATCAAGTATTCATTCATGTACTCGTGTGGACATTGAGGAATCTTTGTTTTGGGACTTGCACCATCCTACAATCGAAAATGGTTTGGACATGATTCCAGAAACTGGTGAGTCATCAACAATACCCGGAGCAGTAAGTTTAGGAATCAAACAAACACATCACATACAACAAGACTTTGCCAGACATCAATGTGTCTATCCGGAATATCTAAAGAGCACAATTTATGACGATTGTCAGGCAATGTACTTGGATAACGGAACGTGGACAGAACGTGTATCTTACATCCGGTGATTCGTTGTAGTTATAAGTTGCGTGAATGTTTTTGGGGGTATGCCTCCCAGTAAGGAGCACATTGATTCGGAATTTTTGTTGAAGTTTGATACAGCTTGCAGTAGACCCCTTTGCATCACCTGTTTCAATGGACCATCACATGTGCACGGGGAAAGGAATAAGCAGGTGTCTTCAAAGTTGTCTACTGGCATGTAAATTGAAATTGCAGGACGGCGGCGTGACAGCAAAAAATCAGCAAAGAAAAGCCTGCGGCTTGCGGCTGTACAAATACCTTAAGTAAATGCCAATTTAAATTCCAATTTCTGATGAACGCAACTTCAAGCTAACAAGCACTGCTTAAGGGTCTGGAGATGATACCTTTACACTACATTTGCATGTGCCACTGTTCACCAAACTCATAGTTGCTCCTCATGTTGGATATATTTCACGTGGTTATGAGTTTGATACGTTCAGCTCACCTTGTTCACTACAAGAGACGTTTTCCATCCCTAAAACCCCAAAAGAAATCAACCAGGAGTGGAGGACCAGATCATGATTCGATTTTTTTCAGTTAAATTTCAAAGATGTTTACCGTTCACCCCTTTCTGATACCCTCCCTGAAACTAACATAGCACCTGAAAATCAATGGTTGGAAGATGTACTCCCTGAAATAGTCTCCCATTTTTCGGGAACATGTTAGTTTTTCCGGTGGTTTTATCGCAGGGGAGAAGATCTACATACCATGGTTTTTGTCCCCATAGGTTTCACCCCATTTGACGGAGGTTGCCAGTCCTTGGTGAGTCATTTCTCACTTCGCGGACGGGGAGTTGACCAGGCGTCGGTCCGTCGAATATCATGGCTCCGCTGAAGCGGAATCCCAGGAAAATCATCAAACCCAAAAAAAGTTGCCAAGTTGGATGAGATAGGTTATCTAGTTCCCCTGAAAATAGTTGTATAATTTATGAAATGTTGCATAGTGTGACATGACATTTGCCTCGTGTTTTTTAAATTTGCATAGTTGTCTATTGAATTTGCCTATGGTTTGATGGATTGTACAGGACGTTTTGCCCACTTATGAAGTGTCATTTACCCGAGGTACCTGACAAATGCGACACTAAGAAGCACCGGATTGTGGAGTGGCCTATGGCACCAGAGATTGCAGACAAGAAGATAAAATGTAAGATCTTACATCTTACGAATCATTGCTAAATTACTAACCCCACTACAGTTACAAGAAACACGACCAGCTGATGTTTGTGATCCTGTTGATGTCATGTGATGTCCATTTTTTTGTCAAAAACAGCCAAGCTGAAACATACCAGCAGCTTCACGTTTTTTTCCCTTGGACCAGGTTCATCCATTGGAGGAAGTGAAGTTTGGAGCCCCAAAAAGGGGTCCTTGGTATAGGCATTTGGCAAATGAGGTTGTTTTGTGGACTGTACTGGTTGCATGACTGGAAGTTTAGAGAGATAGACAAAGAATGACAAGGAAAACATCAAGCAACCGCATGATTTCGTTTAGATGCGCTGTTGGAAAAAAATATCAGTGGAAATATTTGACTTGCACACTGGCTCTTGCCAAACTCATCTTTGACTCCCCGTCCAAAAATAAGGCCTGTGACACACACAGCCGATGAATTGTAGCAAAAAAAGTGGTGCCTGGGCCGATTTAAGAAAAACCTCTTACTTTCCATTATACTGGTTGTGTAATATTATAATCCCCTATATACCCTAAACAACCAGTGTATGTTTCATTACTCAAATGATCCATTGACGAAACTAACAGGGCTATTCTTTTTCACAGGAGAAGACATCGTCCATGATTTGACACATACTTTGACAGGCCACCATTACATCTTGGAACCGACAACGAAGCTGAATTCAACAGTCATTAGCAGCTTTGATACATGCTCAACCGATCTGTGTCTTATGAACTCTTGATGTACAAAATCCTAAAAAAGACGTAATACATCCCCGAAGTTTAACATAGCCCTGAAAAATGGTGTTTGGAAGACAACTTTCCTATTGGGAAGGTAACTTTTCAGGGGCTATGTTAAACTTCGGGAGGGTATCACTTTTATTGCAACAGTTTTACCATGCCAGCTGTATGTTTTCCCCCCTGGATGGCAACTTAGGATTTTCATCACGGGAAGTTTGAAAGCTCAGTGCTTCAACACGTATCATGTGTACCCAAGCACTTGTACCGATAGCTATATGTTGTTTACATCCATTTTCATGGCTTGGAGCTTCTGTGGAAGATACATGGATCGATTCCTTTATTACAAGTTGTAGCTACTTGGATGGTATTGAGGGAGTGCTGACTTGGTGTTTCTTTGTTTTGTTTGTTTTAACCAGAAGACAACCACTGCGTGTAGAGTCAGTTTAGACTCTTTAGTTTTGCTCCGCACTTGAGTTAGAGTCGAGTAGTTTTAGCTGAGTTTAGTCTTTAGGAGACTTGAATGTGTTTAGCTCAAGCTTGCTTGAGAGTGTTTCACTTAGCGTTTAACCACTTAATGTGGTAACTCGACCTCGGCTCAAGGCTCAAGACGACGAGTGAAAAAGGTCCGCATCTTCCGTGCGTGGTCAGTTAGTGCTGAGTCCAAAACAAGGAGTCCTAAACCTGGGGCACACATCAACATCAACCAACCCTGATTTTGTACGGCTCCAGACACGACATGACATGGTTTTGATTGCTGATTGCGACGTAGTCACATGATTCGAAGCGGACAGCCTGAAAACATGAGATATTATTTCCTGATGCCACCTTTGCATATCCAGATCAAGAGTGAACACGACTTCAGCCAATTCTTGACATCAGAAACAGAAACATTTATCAGCAGCAAAATGGAATTATGTGATACTGCTCCTTTCCATCCAAAGGAAATAAAGTGAATGTGGGAACAGTGACAGTAATTCTATGAAGTTTGTAATAGTCCTCGAAGTTCGGCAATGCTGGCCCAAGCCGAAAATGAACGTTCCGGTGTCCTTTGCTGTTAAGTTACCAAATGTTGGAAGGCTCATCCGCACATCGTTTCAATCAGAGGGCCGTCATACATTTAGCAATGTAGTTGATCAATGATTAGTACAGCCGATTCATGTCCCTTTCCTTTGGATGCTGGGGATGTCAACTTTGTTTTTTGTTGTAACAATAGTCGTGACACCTGCAAGACGCTCCAAGCGACTTCCGAAAATGTTGATTATGGTGACCGGCGCTACCCAAAACAAACGATTCCCTTGTAGGGTCCATTTCTTCAGGGGGGCACAACCCTTATCGCACACATCTTCGTTTCAATCTTGAACTATTTGCTTTGCCATGGGTAAGAAAGACAAGGCTGGGGAAATGGGCAGCCAACGCACAGCATGTCATGTTGCTCACATGTTGGGATGGGATCTACGGATGTGCAGATCTACCGATTTCGTGAGCAATCCATGTGAATGTTGGGTCAAATGTCAAATTGTTGCTTTTTGGCATACTGCGCATACTGCTTTGTTTTGATCTGGCAAGAAAACAGCTATAGCGCTGAAGCCTGCAATTAAGTGCATCCTGAGGCTGCAAGCCAGCTTTAGATTTAGAGTTATCATGTTTTTTTCTGGCAAATTTCTGAAGATGCAATATTTTCAACCAACAATCATAGGGAAAGTGGGGTTGAGTGTCAAGGGTACCATCATTTTCCTTATGGAACAATAGCCAGCAATATTGAGAACTAGCAATCAGCAATGATCGCGAACATTCCTGCCGCCTTTGCATTACAAGGTGAAGAAAGCGGCCACAAAGGCAGTTGAGGCTCCGATAAACAATCATAGTGTTGGTGGAGCAACACCAGTTCTTTGATGTGATGTGCCCTTTCTATAGTGATATACTTGTTTGGATGAAGAAAGAACAAGGTCAAAAAGGCAATGTTTGCGGTGGTAAATGATAGTAGTGCACCCGCATTTGTCATTTGTTCGTGGGTCATTTTTTGTTCGCATCCTCCAAAAGCCGACCTCACCCAACTTGGGGGTTTATGCCAACATGGAATTTGGGCGTTCATCCATGTCCTGAAATTTCAGGTGGGCAAATCATGGCTTCTGAAAATCAGGGCATCCACAAGGAATGAGAATGTTGGAAAAAAACATCATTTTTTTTCCAAAACAAAACCCTCGTGATGTACTCCACTTTCGAGATCCTGTGCTGATTTTTCCCGGCTGATGCGATGCATGCCTTCAATCCCTTTATCGCCCCTCCTGGCGATAGCAGGCACCCAAGAGTGCAGCACCAAAGGCGGCAGCATCAGAGAAGCAAGTTGCCGAGGATCCCGTTACAACTGTTTCAGTGGTTTCAGTGATTCGATAAAATGGATATACATGCGCCTCTCAAGAGGAATAAATAGATAACTGGTGGTCCACAATGGGGGATACCTCACAAAGTGATATGGTACAGAAGAGTTTGTTTGTAAAACTTTGGAGACAATTTGTTGACTGAAAGTCTTTAAATTGCGCTTCGTGTTCATGACATATTTTTGAGAGAACTTAGGTTGACAAATTTCCTGCTGATGAGTCATCACCTATGTTCAATGTCAAAAGGGGTGATTTCAGTGGATCAGTAGCAGTGCCTCCTGTTTCTTCGCTGCTGGGATGGTCGCAAGTGAGGTCTTTATGGGATGGTTTCAATACCTGCATTTCCAAAAGAAATTCAATGAAATTCAGAGGTTATTTTGAAAGATAGCTTTTCTATGCTTTTCTTTACGAGGACGCCTATCGCGCTGCTGCCGTGGTGTTCTTCACGCGCCATGACGACGGGAGCGTGGCAAAGGTTTTGGTTGCACTTGAGGACGCTGTGGAGAGTTGAGAGTTTGCCTTGTCTTCAAAGCGGTGTAACGTGCCAAAACTTGGTGGTTTTACCCTGTGACATCAAAGAATAGAAAGCAATGAGTTTGCAGCCACCTCGACCCATGAATCAAAACTTTCAGTATAAACTTAGTTGTTGTTTCGTTTCCAAGGTCCGGGGAGTATAATTGTATCATATGACATTCCCAGATCAAATTCTTTGCTTCACCTTTGAAACATGAACAAATCCAGGCTTAGGGCATGGGACATGTGGATTTTGACCCACTAAGAAGTAGATTTGAAGCAATGATTTTGAGACACGTAATTATCTTCAAACACTTGCTGCTTAGTACCCTTACATTTGGGAGAAACCCTTCTACTATCACCACAAGAGTTGTCCATGCTGTCGCATCAAAACCCAACACGGGTCACAAATTGCAATAAACTATATTATTAAACTATATTCGAACTGGCATGTCATGTACAAGTCAGTGCAATTCAGAGCTTCACGTCATGTTGCAAGTCCAGGAGAGAAAAGTCTCTGCCTCCTTTTTGGGTTTGGATGAACAGGGCAAAGTGAACAAGTTGGTGGCCTCAGCAAGGGGCTGCAAAGATACAGGTAGTTGGTGGACCTTCATAATATCAATCTAAATTGAAGATGTCAAAAGAGATGTTTAACGCCGTATAATCGAAACAACACTTGTGTTTTAGTAAGAATCATACATTATTCTCATCCAAGCTTCCTTTGTGTGTCATGCGTTTTTAGAGGTCGATTTGTTTGATGGTTGGGGCGCTGTTTAACCACCAAGGTTGCTGGTGGTTTTTCCCATGGGAAGAAAGGAGAAGAAGGACCTGAAAGGTTGACGGTTGCACGGATAAAACAAAGGAGAATTCCTGAGCAACTGGTCTACCACCTCCGAAAACTAACATGACAGTGGAAAAACAACAACAACCATGAATGAAGATGTATCTCCTATTAAAGATTGTGATTTTCCAGCCAGTCATGTTAGTTTTCAAAAGTGTAACGGGACTTTGGATTCTGGATCCTCTTTTGGATTGTTGTAGGACATGTTTTCACTACGATAATTTGTGGAAGATAAATCGTTTGAGATGATGTTGCTGCCACTTCAGACTTCAAGCCGGGTCAGCTGCCTCGAGTAAACATGCTGGACAGAAACAGCTACAGCACCGGTGAAGCAAAGGGGTTCCTTCATGATTTCAGCCGTTTTGTGCGTTCGGACTTTGGTACAATAGTCCTTTGATCCTTTGGGGAACTAAACCTCCCCACCCACCCCCGGTGAGGACAAGAATGATGCTGTTGAGACTGCCAAAAGGGAATATATAGAGGACGGGGTCGGTCCAGCATCCATCTGTGTTGATGGTAGTCACCTCACCCTCTGAGATGGACATGTCAATCCAACAGTGCAATGATTTTGATATGTTGGCGGAAAAGTAGTGATCAGGATGGTCATGGTTACATTGGTTGACACTAGCATATGATTGCCATAGGGCCATAGATTTCAAAGATACCAATCGATGAATTCATTTTTTTGAAATCTACCTGTCAACTGTTTATGCATACATATTCAGGCCGCTCTGCGGCAGAAGCCTCCCACACCAAACCAAAAAACATTGGTTTTTGCAGCATTGTTGCACCTCTGTAGAAAAAACTTTGGTTTTTACGAGGTTTCTTGGTGTTAAACACAAAATCTGGTCAACAAGCACCACTATTTACACGCTTCCTTGGTCCTCCTTAAGAAATACTGATGATTTGCAAGTGTTCTGACAAAAATGCGACGTCGTCTTCCATTCTATCACTTTCCGGTTTTCAAAGCTGAGAAGCAAAACCCACTGGTTTTAGCTGTACTGAAAGGGTCAAATTTTGAAAAATCCTATTTTGAACAATATTGGACACATAATGGAAATGCAAATACGCACAGACTATGATGAAAGTAGATGGCTAGCCACTCCCAAAGGTGGAAAAATAGTAAGGGAGGCAATGATGACCCAAGACTAATGGGAGTTGCTCGCCATCGATCCTTTCCAGGTGGTATAGATGTAAGACCTCCAGAATTGCTTGGCCCGGCTTGCTTCACCAAAGTTGCCTACAAAAAGCCCCCAGGAGACTCTTGACTTTGGTGCTCTCGCCAGGCCTGTAGATTTCTGTCATTTAATGACCAACAGCCCCCATGAAAATCTGATTTAAAACACCCAAATGTGGCGGAAGTTTCAGCAAAAGAGAATGTGGTGTTAACATGTCTTGAGATTATTCGAAGGGTTTCTTTGAGTAAGTCGCATTCTGAACTTATAGGTCTGTACATATCCCAACCAAGGTCATCATCCTTTCCCTAAAAAAATCACAACCACTTCAGTCGCAACGCCATTTCAAGATGAAGTACCATCCTGAAACCCCAAACACATAGAAAGCCACAGGTTTTTGGACTTTGCCAATTTCGATGGTGGAGGGGATGTCACCGCCAATCGTTGGGATCCCGAAAAGAAGAGTGGAATGCCTCCTTTTTTCGAAAAACAACGATGTAAAACTGGGTGGTGGTTTCAAATATGTTTTATTTTCACCCCAATCCTTGGGGAAATGATCCAATTTGACTAATATTTTTCAGATGGGTTGAAACCACCAACTAGAAAAAATTCGACTGATCAAGGAGTTTCACATCAGATCAAAGCGGATCTACCTCCGCGTTGTCGCTGCGCAGAGGTCTAGCACCAGGGGCAAAAATTCCGATGACATGGTAGCCCTGGCAAAATGTTGGCTGAAAATCCAGCTGGAAAAGAGAATGACAAAGAATTTGAAACATGGAACAGCCATCATACCCAATACTACTGGCAATAACAAATCATTGCAGATACCGTAGATGGTTGTACTCTCAATGCATTTAAGCGCATTTGTTTGGTTCAGATTTTGTTGAGTCATCCGGAAAATAGTGGTACAGGATCGATCGGAAAACTCCGCTTCGCCAGGAGTGGCGCTGATAACATGGCCCTCTACTTTCCACCTGCTGGGATGACGGTCCTCTTCTGTGAAGTTCCAGCTGGAGAAGCACATGAACCAGGATATTGCGGTGTGGGTGGGGTTGTCATTGGCATCGGCGATGCCTAAAGTTAAACAAGGGGAAATAGCAAGAATGGAAGTGGAAGATGCATGTGTATACTCTTCAAGATGATTGTGTCCTTTATCACAAGGTCATGTCGTATTTCCATGATGAGAGGAAGATACAACAAACAAGACAATACTGGTAATGTGCTCAGATTGTTTCATGCCAAAGTGTGTGGAAGTATTTCAAAGATGTTTGTGGATATTGAGGCAATCACAAATTTGCATGAAATTAATGAGATGATCCACGTTTTGTGCCATTCTCAGCAACATCGCAGCAGATGATTGGTTCTTCGGACTTCGAACACGCCAGGAGAAGAACCTGCCAGCAAGAAACAACGAAGAGAGGAGTTTGTTTTAATTTGCTTTCTGTAGGCCTTGTAGGATCTTTTAACCGCATTAATGCTGGAAGAGGTTATTGGGAATGTTGGAACTCGTCCAGTTTGAAACTTCTACGTATGTGTTTGTTTGTTTGTTTGTTTGTTTGTTTGTTTGTTTGTTTTTGTGCATGCATGGATGGATGTATGTACGTAGATGTATGTATATGTGTATGTCTATGTCTATATGTATGCCTCTGTATGTATATGTATGTGCATGCATGTGTATGTATGCATGCGTGTTTGTGTGTGTAACAGCATGATATAATGTACATACAACCCAACAGTGTTACATAATGTATATATATATATACATCATATCAATAGAGATATAGACACTAGTGTATCTGTTATAAAGTTGTATATATATATATATACATAGTACGAAGCCATCAAGTATATTAATGATTAGTTGCATTAAGTTTCCCTTTTGGGGGGGTGTTTGTTCTCCTTGCGCTTGTCAGACATGGACCTTGAAGCCAGGAAGCAGCTGCTGAATTAGAAGCGCTGCCAAAGCCAAGTTCGAGGAACTCAGAGTTTTATGTATTGGGCTCATATGAAGTTGCTGGAGGAGTTACGAATCAGGATGAGTGAATTTTGACCCTGTACAGTATACATAGGTATACATGGTTATACATGTATATATTTTTTGCCTCATCTATGTGGTGTGTGCTGTAGATGATATTTATGGACATATGCAACATATACAGACAAACATATGCCCTGACTCCTATTCGCAACGTGTGATGTGTAGACTCAAGGTGAACGCGTTTTAAGGTAGAGTCTGATGGCTTTATGAAACAATAAGATTTTGTGAATCAATACTCTTTGAGCAAAGATATTTGGGCCCAGTAGTCAGGCTAATGTCAGTCCGCACAGCAAGTGGAATGGATGATGGCTCCATGAAATCCAAGAATCTTTGACTTGCTCCAAGGTCCCTCCTACCATGTGGGGAAGGCACACCGATTGCATCAGATCGGATTGGGGATTGAAGACTATAGGAAAGATGGGCCTAGTGAGTAGTTATTGACCTCCCTTCCACCTAAAATCGTAACTTTTGTATCCTGTTGCACGTGCAACGAAGCTTGGATGGAACCTATTTCCACGGAGCTGGATGGAGGAAAGCAGACTGGGGGCAGGATGTTTCTAATCAGCATATATAGAATAGACGTTTGTGTGTTTTCTATTCAATCATGTACTGTGACAGCGTTCTGATCATTGCCATAGTTCACCTATCCAATTAGGGAGCTTGAGCATGGCAGCTGACTATTTGTACCGATGAATAGTATCTATACCATCAATGGTACATTCGTAATGCTGAGTAATATTTTTTGTTCATACATCTTTCTGACATTTCTCTAGCTGTTTCCCTCCCTGAAACTAGCATAACACCTGAAAATAGATGGTTTTTGAGTACAACTTTCCTGTTGGGATGGCCTATTTTCATTGGCTAGGTTAGTTCCCTGGAGGTTATGTAGATTGTTCCCTATTGATGAGAAGAACTTAGACATTTGCAAAACTTGGCTCCACTCTCCACTGATACAGGTTGGGCATTTACAGCCCATATGGATTGATGCTGAGCACCTAAAAGAGGTGGCTAAATCGTCAGAGAAGGCAGGATCAGGAGCCATTTTGGCATCAAAAAACTGGATGTTTTTTTGGAAAGGGTGGATCCTCATCTCCTCAAAACAAATGCCAAGTCTATCATCCAACAAATGTCCAAACACTCCCTGAAACTAACATTTTCGCCCCTGGAAATAAACCTTTGGTAAAGGAGATTCCTATTGGAAACCAGTATTTTTGGGGGCGAAAATGTTAGCTTTAGGGAGTGTATCATTTGTTTGGAGTGTGTGCAAAGAGCTTTGGGATGTTGTTGCTACTTCATCTCAGTCCTCACTAGCTTGAGTAGCATCATGAAACCCTTTCCAGGTACCTTTCCGCAGTGTGTTGACGAAGATATGAATCAAACATATAATGCTGACATATGCTGACTGGAGCAGTGATATCCGGATCATCCAGTAATATGACGAATTCAGGATCAATGGCTGAAGAATGACTGAATTGTCACGAAAGTCTTCATTTCTTGTGTTCACAGGTTGGATGGAAACACAGGACTTATGCAGAAGAGCCCGCTCAGGATTCAGCATACTATCGGATAGAATAAACGTATATAAACACGAAATCTCATGGAAGTTCTCTTGATTTGTTGAGGGAGTTTAAAACGTCGAAAACCGTGGGGACGGTCCATTTCAGAGATCCCTTGAGTTCCACGGGATTGTCGTGTGTTGGCAAGCGTTGTTAGGCTCCAAAGTTGAACCTTGATGGCCGAGAGTGTCGATTTTTTCCCACCAATGTCCTTCGGCTGTTGTGGCTGGTGGCTGGTGGGATGCGGATCTCACAGCCAGGTGGCAGGTGGGGACAAGAAATCTTCCCAAGGCGATTTAGGCAATTTTTATCATAACAAATTAATCCACACATATCAATATAATTTGCAGCCTGCAGACTTCAGTCTCCATCATTATTTGGAACACCACCTTACAAATGGTTTCAGGTATTTTCCATGGACTTTTTGCTCATGAAATGTCATTAATACTTGCTTTGAGACATGGCATTCGAAATCTAGAGTGAAATGACTCATGCTAAGGGACCAGATTGATGCAAAACGTAGGGAATTTCGAAGGAAAGGATTGAAGAGGTCACATTTTGAGATCATAAACTAATCCAATCATGGTAATTAAGTTGATATTCATCCAATCTTCCCGTAATAACTATGCACATTTGAATCTGAATATGTATACGTATACATATTCAAACAAACTACAGGAACAAAAATCCAAAACTTAGGATGAAATCCTGTAGGAATTCTAGGAACTTGGTGAGATCCAACCACACTTTCTTCCTGTCTTTAAGGCTAGCCTGTTGCGAATGCCTGAAGCACGGAAATGGTGCGGAACCTCAAAATAAAGAATATGTGATTTATAAGATTTAGTTTATTCATCTGAATTCTGAGGTTAGGAATCGAAAAATAAAGACAAAAAATATTACGTAATATATAAATGCTATTAAATTTACTAGCAATCAAAATAAATAAATATTTTTGGATATTAAACACATAAGATTGTTAATTATCAAATAATGACATATCTATATCTTTATATTTGAATTAACATT
>DF242621.1:0-53236 GCA_000507305.1 Breviolum minutum Mf 1.05b.01
GCAAGTATTGAATGTGTCTAAATATGTCGAATGTGGTAAATAAACAACATCAACGAATAGGAATAGAAACATATCAACTATATGCTGTCAATAAAAACAGGCTGATAAACTTATTGATCTTACGGTGCCAGTTGAAGCATTCATCAATCGTTGTTGCATCTGCGCCATGAAACTCCGAAATCTTCACCCCCGGACAACTCGAAGAAATCGGACAGCAATGAGAGAGAAAGGATGACACTTCTAGACTTTAAGATATATCTTTATCGGAGATCAGCAATGTGATGCAAGCAAACAACACAAAAACATACACATTTAGCTTATCAATAGCGACATTGGGGTGATCAATTGAGATCATGATAAGTCACTGCAGCCTTGAATTTGCAAGGCATCCGGGACATGTTCGTATGCTGCATTGGTGATTCACTTGTAAGGATTACCCCCCCACACATCCCCCCGAGGCAACCTCTCTTGAAACCTTTCTTCAAATAGCCTTGAACATAAAATATGATGATGTGATAAGCATGATGCATGTGGAAATGTCAAGCAACAAATGGCTTTCCAATTTTGTTACAAGTTGCAAGTGCTGCATTTCCTCGCATGGAATCGTCAGTAATGGTTGATCTGCCAGAATTTGGTCTCCTCGTGGGATATCTCTCCTGGGTAGCAAGGATTGGATGATTGGATGGAACCAGGTGGCACATGCTGGCCCCAAACATGCGGCGTAGTTTCTATGGATATAGTACATACATAAAAATACATGTTACGTTACTGTGTATTTTCATTTTTCATTTTTATACATATATATTTAGAGAGATTTTGGCACATGCTTGCCTTTCCACAAATATTCAGTATACTGACATGTAGTAAGTACCCTCCCTGAAACTAACATAGCCTCTGAAAAAAAGCAATTCCACAAGGAAACTAGTATTCCAAACATCCATTTTCAGGTGCAACATGTTAGTTTCAGGCAGGGAATTACATAGAAACAAATGAAGTACCTGAATCATAGAAACAACTTTGATACATCTATGGTTCAAATATCCCAATTTCTCGGATGTACCAAGTGAATACACCACATCCGTTTTGATCAGCCCAGTAACTGGGCAACTGCTCCTAAACCTTTGCCCTCGATCTCTTGAATCTCGAAATCTCGGGACCTTTTGGCTTTCCTGAAGCTCGTTTTTTCAAGAAAATGTGATGGGCAAAATGAGAGGAGGACAATATTGGGGCCCTGAAAAAGGTCTGAGTACTCTACCACGTTTTTCAAACTTACTGATGTTTACTGTGTATTTTGCTTCAAGTAGCTATCGATGCTATAGGACCTTCAGGATGTCAAAGCTTGCTCGCTGAGCAAACTACCCAGTAGCAGAACAGCATAGCAGGGCAAACAAAAAATGACATCAATAGAAAGTCTGGAAAGTTCTCGTCGGCAACGGAGTTGCATTAACCGTAATACTAACATGGCATCAGTTGGCAAAAAAAACATCCAATGGAATCTGCTGACAGCAAGCGATCCTGGCAATGAGGCAATCGCTGAACGACGATGCTTGATAAAACAAGTAACTACCCTAGTTCCATGAGTTACGCTATACAACATCAAACGTCATACACAATTTGGAAGACGCTGTCCATGGACTGGAAAAGAAGTTTGCATGCACAACGTGTCTGCGTGACCGAATGACCCCAAGATGGTGTGTTTTTTTGGATTGATGTGATATGCAGGGCGTCCCAAACAAATCAAATCAACAAACAATTTGCAAAACATTGTGGAGAAATGATGAAATGTAATATGTACCAACAACAACCAACAACTTATGAAGTATCTACTAGAAGTCATCGGCAACCTGACCACCCTGTGCGTCTGTAAGCAGTTTCCATTGCTTTCCCATATGGATTCACCCCGTTTTTCCTTGATTAAATGATCTTCACCTTCCCCCGGTTCCGTCGTCAGTTCCGGCGTTTTGTCACCGTGCTGAGCTTCCGTTGTAACCGGCCAAAGCACCATCTCTGGGCACCCCAAGCGACAGCTACACACGGCAGCCGCGCAGTGGATACGCGTCTTTGGTGTTTCACGACACGAGGTGCCAGGGCACAAGGCCCACTTCGCAGTGGCGGCTTGTTATTCAGCAACATGGCAAGGATCAGGAATTCTCTAGAAACATGGTCAAAATAGTGGAGAAAATGATGAATTATGATAATTAAGACTGATGATAAGAATCATCTCTACACACCCGTCTTTTTGCACCAAGGCCAAAAATCTTATGAAAACAACAACATGGGTATTGTGGGGAGTCAGTGAAAACAGTATCACTAACACTGGTGCTACATCTGAGGCATTTTTCGACAAGTCGTTGATGCTGGTGCCGGAAGTGGCCCTGGTCCAACAGCACACACAAACACAACCAAATCATCATCCCAAGTACCTTTGGCTGAACATCTTACAAAACACATAAATATCGAACATCTATGGCACCATGGGATGTTACAATTTACAATCAATCAATTTGATCTGAATACAATATCGGATCCTAAGAAAGCCACTGTAGGACTCCATGAATCACTTGATCCAACAGATTCGGAAGATCAGGAGACTTGAACGAATACGGAACCTATGTAAAGCACCCAACCAGCAGGTTTCAGCAAACATCCGGAACAAACACAAGCCAACAAGAAAGTCATTGCTGGTTGGTGCTGGCATCAAGAGCAAAACCCTGCAACAATCAATACTTTCCTATATACATATACATATGTTTGATTTTCTTGAGAAGTTGTTAATATGTACCTAAAAACTTCATTCAACAAACCACTCACACAACTCAAGGCAGTGCTATAGTGAATCACCATCTCTTTTATGCTGCAGCGGAACTTGCTACCTGCAGCGTGCTAGCGCGATGTGGGTATGGCACTTTGGAGGCTCTGCCACCCAACTACTGACTTGGGAGCTTCAGAACTTTTAGGACCAAAAAAAAAATCATTCTCCTCCAAGGAACTAACATATCCCACCTTGGGAAGGAAAATCATCTTCAAAAGTGGCAAACGGTAGGGGATATGTTAGTTCCGGATAGGACTACAAATTCCAGCTGAAGTCATCGCTGATGTTAAATACATCGCTGCTTCATGTTGCCAATTCTCAAAATACAAAGGCTAAGAAAACTTCTGCGGTTTGAAATGGTCACATTTGAGAGGAATCAGTTGCTATTGGGTTGAGATGTTTATCTACCCACGCTGTTTCATTAGTGGCAATGACAGACTGATCAGTCATCCCTCACACGCAAGATATAGACTATCTTTATACTGAAACACTTCCCAAAACATGCTCTTAAGAAAGATCCATATGTGTGCAAATCGCTTTCGAAGTTGGTCCATGAACGTATATCCAATGCACTAGATTCATAGATATATTCATGTTCGATCAACTGTATTTATATATTTACATGATATCACATCAATCATCATTGTATATACAAATATAAAGCCTATCATCATTACAAGACCCAATGAAAAGGTTACCATGATATAATCATCATATCATACACTTGCCCCTCTCGACTCCAGTCATTGCCGCCTGCGAACTACTTGCAGCTTCGGCGGCAGAGCTGCCAGCCGCTGGGAAAGGTGCATCTGACGCTGGTGCTGACCCTGGAAAGGGCAAGAAACGAGCAGGCATGTGTTTTGTCAGGCCCAGGCAAATTTTAAAAAAAATGCCTAGCTATTCAATGTTCTAATTGCTATGTTTGTGTAACATTCTATGTGTAGGTTAATTTCTCCCACTTAAAACGGAACAAATATGTCCAAAACAAATCTCCATCTAACACGTGTTGATTTCAGGATTTCCATCCGCTCAATCACTCCTTCGCGCGCGCCCAGTGCGCCCAAAGCCGTTCGCGCGGAGGAAGCTACTGCCTGGTCCATCAGGAGGGAAAACCGTTCCTCGCAAGACTTTTTCCCATGTTTTGCCAACAGAGTCAAAGGCAGTGAACCAAATGTCATATTGAAATGGGACATGAATATAAAAAGAACTAAAGAATGATATAATGACATAAACATAATATTGCTGCTTTTTAAATAGTGTAAAAAGTGTGTTGGTCTGAGTATTTAAACAAATGTTTAGAAGTATCTTCATGAACCATTTGTGTATATATGTAATATAGGTATGGATAGGTATGGTAATTTATAGCCTTAACAACTGCAGCACAACTCCCAACCTGCATTGGCTCCCGTTCGCTGAGGTTGGCAGCCACTCTGGCCGTCACCTTGACGCTTGAAAATCAGCCGTCTGGTGAACTGAAATAAAACATGAGATACTTCGCCCATTGGAAACTGAAGGGAAAACTACTAACAGAAAAGAATCACTGGGATTTTAAATTTTAAGCAGCGTATCATCTGTGATTTTTATGTCACATGAACTATACTCCCTTCACTTTTTTGAAGCTTATCTCGGTAAGTCACACAAGACATCCATGGCATGATGGATGTTTAAACCCCATCCGAGTGGTCGAAGATGTAATTTTAAAGTTGGCATCGATCGACAAATGTCCAATCTTCGGAGCAAAAAACAAAAACACCAATCAAACATACATGATATATATATATGCATACAATATTACAAAATCATTATGATATCATTATATATACTACTGGTAACATATATTGCGCTGTATGTCGTACATAAAATATACAACCGGATGGTTGAAGTAATGCAAAATCCACAGAAATCTCTCCCTCACCATGGCTGGCCGCGGCACCTGTGCAGTCTGTGCCTCGTTTTTCGTGCGAACAAAAATCCAGATACTAAATCAATATGTCACAAGCATGATATGTGTAAACAAACTGGAAAATAATGTGAATATATAGTAAATCTACGTACATACAGCTGTATATCATATACGTATGTACTCCTTTTGGATAGAAACAACGGAAACGAACAAAAACAAACACCTTGGACCAGTTGAACATCAAATGTCTTCCCACCTCGACATAGTTGCATGCTGCTGGATCAAAGCGATTGAAAATACTGATTAGCGTCTGCCAATATTGCTCTGATTTCCTGTTTTCTGCAAAATTAACCTATATCTCTGGCAGCAAAATATGATGCAAAAAAAGGTTCTTCGACATGGCTCCAATCTCAAGGTACATGTTTAAAACCCTAGAGGTACGATTATCTGCATTCAATATCCAAATGCATGAATATAAGTTTCATCTCATCTCAAAAATCCAAAGCAAAACTTGGATGAAACTGCATAGGTCATCATCAAATCGAACCTCATCTATATAACTTCCATCTCAACTGATCTCATTCATTCCGATTTCATATCACTTAACAAAAAGATCCACCCTAAACCAGTGAGTCAACCAGGTCTCCCTGACGTAGGAGGAATAGACACTGCCACGTATAAGATCTCCAAGGTCACCCGAAGGCATAGGAGCAGCGGAATGCTGAAGGTCCTTTCGGATAGATGTGGCGGTGATTTTTGTTGTTTTAGAACCTATTTTTTGAATAGATGGTATAATGATAAAGATGTAAGTGAAGTACGTAATTATATGTATACATAAATTATAGATATGAAATATAATATTGTGTCATGCATATATATATATATATGTTGCTAGTTTATCAACTTCTGTATTGGAAATTAGAAAAAAAACTACCCGGTGAAGTGAATTTGTAAATCTCCCTGGGGTCGCTTGACGCAATCCTAGGAATCCTTGGGAATGGAATCCTAATAAAGGTAGGGAATGCTCCCAAAATGCCTGATGTGTTATGATGGGTTACCCTCCCTGAGCCTAACATGTTGCACCTGAAAATTGGTGCTTGGAAGAGAAATTTCCTTTTGGGGCCCGGCCTATTTTCAGGGGCGAACTGTTAGTTTCAGGGAGTCTATTGAAGTTCAGGTTACGGTTGGTCAAACACATTCAAACATAGTCAAGGAAAAAAATGAGAGCTTGAATACAGAACAACAAACCTTAACCATTAACCACCAATATATACTTGAGAGCACACATTTCACAGAAGTGATTGTGTTTCTTCGGAAATGAGAAATGCCTGAAACAACACGGTGCCTTGGTATGTTGTGGGTATCCTTTTAAAAGATCAATCGACAACGACAACGGCACCTGAGTCATACGACCTTAGCAATCTGAAACTTGAATAGAGCCTTCAAAAAAAAATCTAAAATATGTTAAATCCACCAACTAGTTTTGAACAAGAGTTTAGGTGACAGGAACAGGTCGTTGTTGAAAGAAGCGGTGTGTATCTCCATAATGAAGTGTAAAACTATATTAATTTACATGTTTTCATGTTTCTTTTTCACCTACACATACACCATCAGAGATCGACCGTCGTAGTTTCAATTCATGCAGCCAGAAACTCCAGTTTCCTGCACCATGTTGCGCAAGAGGCTAGCGTGCTTCGCATGAGAGTCCTGGCGTTCCATGTGTCGGCCCAGCTTCCACCCTTAATGACGAAAGATTCGCAGGAATGGGATTCAAGAAATCATCATCCCTGGTTGGAGCGTTAACGAAGAAGGGGGGCTCCATGATGAATAAAGGAGTTTGTGGGGTCACAAAATCATTTTCATATGGGGGAAACTCTCCAAATTGGACTTCAGAAATTGTGCATTCACCCAAAACGTATCAAAATGCCACTACATGTCAGCAGCTTTCGAAGGCCACTGCATCTATGACGAGCGCGTTGTGGAAGACGCATCACACCATTGATGGTTTCCTAAACCGCTAGCGGCTAGCGAGGAGCAATGCCTCTCTCCTCCTCCTCCTCCTCCTCATGATCATGATCATGATCATGATCATGATGATGATCATCATCATCATCATCATCATCATCATCAACATCATCATCATCATGGTCATGGTCATCGCCATCACCACCATCATCTCGCATCATCATACTAGTGAAATTTATTGAAAACTAAACCTATCCATAACCATCCATAAGATGTGTTTCCCACAAAGACCCTTGTCTAGCCGCCTAGCCCTACCCTTTCCACCTGCACATCCAACGTAAACCATGTAGGATCACTCTCAGACACAACCTGACAGTGCCTGAAGCAGCACAAGAATCACAGGCTGTCGCCAATTGCTCCCCAGCTTCTTGCTGCCTGTTGTTATGTGACAAACAAACATGTTTCAAGTACCTTTAACCAAGTAAACATGTTAAATTCTCTGATAAAAAACAAATCATGGCAATCAAGGAGATGATCACCAAGGAAGAGACCCTGTGTCTATCTTCACTTCCCACTATGGTTTTTCACGCCGCCGGGCAACGCCATGGCACGCTCGTGTGCGAGGATGGCATTCTCCATGTCGGCCAAAAGCCTATCCAGCAATGAGAGAACTGTTAATGAAATTGTTAATGAAACAGAACCAACTAACAGTCACTTGGTGGTTTAGGATTCGAATCGGGATACCCCTAAGTAACAATGCCCTTTCATAAGTGGATCCTAGGAATCCAAAGCACCAACCCCAAACAAACCAATTTATTGATATAAAATCATCATATCATAAGATACGATGATGGAATTCTTCCCAAAACCTGAATGATGTGGCCAAAACAAGGGAGAATCCCCTCCTGGAACAACCAGTTCAGATGAGAAAAATTATATGTTGCCCTGCAAGATGATTGGGACATACAGTGTAGTTGTTAGTTGTGCACTCCACACGTGCCTGGTCCCCTTGGTGTTACTAATAAGAATGCTATGTATTACTACTAATGGTGATAATATCAGTACTACTTGGTACTGGTACTAGTACAATTAGTAGAACAAGTAATATAGCAATATAGTAGCAGCAGTGGTATTAGTGGCATTAGCACTATAGTACTAACAATAGCAGTAGTAATAGTCCCATAGGATCCATGTGTGGTACATTTACCTACAATTATTGAAGTTTCATGGTAAATCTGGCTAAATATACAACCATAGATGAATCCTATGGGAATGATAGTAGCTGCCGCCAACCTCTTCTCTTCCTTCAAGGCTGCAACGCATTCCGCTCGGCAAAGAACTTGCCGGTCCTGGAATGTGGAGTCGTACGATGTATGGTTCAGAAATCCGGCGAGTTTTCCCATCCTTTGGATGTATAAAACCCTGCAAACAATGGTATCAACTACCAACCTCAACTTGTGTGCAGGATTTCTGAACCATGAACAGTATTACGCTTATAACATCGTGTAAATATATATAATATATATATATATTATCCTGGAACGAAAAGACCTTCTTTTCAGGCAAAACAAAGGATAAATAGGGGCCAGGATCTTGTATATATAAATATAATTCATATATGTATGCAGTATATATGTATCCATTTGATCATATGGGTCCTGGGAAGATCAAGCCATGCCTAGTTTGGAAAAGTATGTTTATACTAAGCGTTTCATGGAATTTGTCCAAGGTTAAAAAAACAAATTACACGATAGACTTTATACTTTGATTCCCGAACAGGATTAGTTCAGCTAGTAGTTCCATCTCAAGGCAGCATAAAAATACAAGACAAAATGACAGCATTCGAAGTTTCCAAACTTCGGTGACCTTGGGACAAAGCCACTGCAAATGCTCAAAGGAGCCATCCTGCAAAACAACGACCGTCATGCAAGGAGTTTCGCCAGGCAACGTTACTCAGCCAACAAGAATGGATCTACAAACCCAATAGAAATAACATGCCTGCTGAGCATTAAGAGACCATGGATATCAAAACACCATAACCTATCAATACTGTTGATGGAAGAAACCCTGCACCACCTGGTATGTATAAAGCCCTGTAAACAAATAATGGTAGATTCTCCATACTAGTATCAGCTTGTGCAGGATTTCTGAACCATCAACAGTAGCAATCCTCAACATAATTGTGCCTGCTTGATTTTGTAATTTCGAGTTGAGGTACTGATGCCTATTGTTTGGCTTGTGCTTTCCTCAAGTTTGCACATTGCACCATGTGAGAAAGTCATAAGTATAGGTACAACATCTGATGATCATTTACAAAGAAATGATGATATAGATTTATTTGTTATATAGAGCAATCACATCTCACATTTCCGAAGTACTGAAGTACGTACTATGTATCCAGTTGTGAACCAAATTTATATCTGGAAACCACCCACAGTGCCAACAACCCACATCCACAGTGCTTTCACCGGGCCTGAGTCTGGTGTGCCATTAGTAAAACCAATTGGTTCAATGCAGCAACGGATATATGATATAAATGTAAGCAGTACAGTTGTGCTACAGCATAAATTTAACAAATGGATTCTGCAAAATGATTATGAATGGATCTTCGCAATATTTTGCAATATAGTTTATATATATGATTGACATTCAACGCTGCATAGTTTTGTTTTTTCGCGACTCGAGGCTGAAATGACATGATCTGAAGAGCTCGCTCCGAAGAAACATCTCCATGGTTAAACCATCACATTCCGTAGAAGCCTAGTCAAGCTTGATGGCTCTAACACGACTTATATCTCAAGATAGTTGTGAATTATTTCGTTTTGCATGTTTCCCGCTTTTGTTGTGGGGATGACTCCACAGTGTTTATCCACAACATGGTGTCAACCGTTGGCAACAAAAAAAATCCTGCCAAAGAAACCCATGGCAAATTGCAAATCCAAACCTGTTTGACCTAACGAGTGTGTGAAATTTCTAGCCGGAAGAAGATCATGACCGGAATGGGGAACCCCTCCGTGGCATTGGGGGGGTTGACCACACCAACTATGGCACTACATGTTATTTGATCCATGCGTAAGTGCCAACTCTTTTGCTCACTTGGTAAATCAAACGCAATTGTTTTCCATCGGATACTTGAGAAAACACTGTACAAGGGAGCTGCTCGAAATCCGATACTCCGTCGCGATATCCAGTTTCGAAAAGAAATAAAGTGCGAGTCATTTGACGGTGCATGTTGCATACACCGCGCCATGATGCCCCGTGCGAGCGAATCATTGAACTTTCCTGCCGGTCGACGCTGGTGCATGGTGGATTTAGTTGATGTGAGGTCACCTTGGAATCAGACCTGTTTTAGCTGAATTGTGGGCCACCAAAAAAATATCTATCTTCTAGTCTTATGTTTTATAAACATATCCCAAGGATCCCCCAAACAAAATGCTCCATGCCGACACGTCCCACCTGGGTTGGTCCAATTCCTTCATATGGATTTCAACTTTGGATCCCTTTCGCAAGGTTTTGGTCACCTGGCCCCCGCGCCCACCCGCCGTGATTTTCACCTCTCTCTGGAAAAAGGTGGCTTTTTTGCGCTAAGTTTAGCATCGCAAATCGGAAGTTGTTGGATGTTTTGTGTACGATGTATTGTATCTGTACATATTAAAGGTATCAATAGATGATATATAATAAACGTAATATAATGTGTTCCAATGCCATCTTTCTACTATGATAGAGATTTTCCAGAAGGGCACCTCAGAAACAATGATATATAATATGATCATTACTCCCGGCACGAGGACTAGCACAAAAGTCTCACTGGAAAAAAAATGTTCAAATTTAGTTCCTTAGATGTACAAATAATTTTTAGATATTGAACTTAATTATTGAATCATATTCTGAGTAACTGGATATTTAGGAAAATCCCACCCATCTAGTTGGGCACCTAAGTTTATGGTCCCGTGGCGGATATTGAGCAACCAGCTACCATGACTGAAAGTCCAAACCTCAAAACCCGCCCTATGACCCTATCCGCCTGGAATTGAGTTCCAGGTGCCAGGATGTACCTGGAATTCCCGGGTCACCAGGTCACATCACTGGATGGACAAAATCCACAAGGAAAATGACAGCAAGTTGACAAATGAAGATGGACGTTTTTCTACATCTTCCTGTATGAACTTTGATAAAAATCATATTCATATATATATATATATACACGTATGTACGGCAAAATCAAAGAAAACAGTGATACGAAGTTCTGGTTTGTTCTAATCCGTGTATTGCCATCTAGACTTCTCTGGGGGGTACCTCCACATCAAATCCCTTTAAAACCTCCCAACCTTCAGCTCTTCACTCCACATCTCCTACCACTTCTTCCAATCCCAGGCCTCCGCCTCCCCAGTGCTTCCAAGGAACTCTTCCTCGCTTTTATATTGTGAAAAATCACGGATTCCAACACTACGCAGTGAAGTGATAATGAACAATGTGGAGGTCTTGGAGCCACTGAAACCTCAGGAATCCAGTCAACAAATGGTTTTTGGGACCTGGTGGTTTGGGATTTGAATCGGGGTACCCCAAAGGAATCCAATCCCTTTCATTTTGGGGGATTCCAGGAATCCAAACCACCAGGACTGCTCGAAAAAAAAAAAAACACACATCTGAGAATTGAATCTGATGATCCGAGTCCCTGAAATGTCATGTTTATATCATTTTGGAGAAGATTCCATGATCTTGTCTGCCACCAAAATTGATAACCATCCATGAATCTCAAAGTTTACCCAGATGAACATGTCAACAGCAAAAAGACATGGCCATCACTTTTGTGGCGCATTGCAATGGTGAACCCCTCAGGACTACCAGGTCCAGAAGCAAGCCTCCCTGAAAAAAGTATTTTTTGGGGGGAAATTACTTAAATGTATCGTACATGTCCAGTAAATGAGTAAACGTTTGTTTCATGTCGTCTCAAAATTCACTGCTTCTTGCTCATGTGCATCTCAAAGAGTTCATCCTAAGTGATACAGTAGTCTTCCAACTAGACATTTCGGAAAGAGCACGACTTATATAAATATATTTATTTATTTATATCAATATATAGTACGAGTATATACATATTCATACATGTTGAACACATATGAAAATATCATTCGGTTGGAGGCTTCGAAATGACTTTACCTTGATTTTCCATGGAAAAAAACGTGCAACC
Source organism: Breviolum minutum Mf 1.05b.01 (assembly GCA_000507305.1). Classification (NCBI taxonomy): domain Eukaryota; class Dinophyceae; order Suessiales; family Symbiodiniaceae; genus Breviolum; species Breviolum minutum. The sequence goes on from DF242621.1 coordinate 11,872, forward strand.
AAAATAGTTCGGAGGGGTTCAGTGAGGGAAAAGCCAAGCAGCTGGTGGCAACACCCAGGTCTGGAGTACAACTGGACACCTGGGCAAAAACCAACGAGTCGCCATATCTTGACACGTCGAAATGTCACTTTTCGCCAAAAAAAAGGCTTCCTATACTATAAACATATGTGAGGCGTGTATGTAAATATATATATATATATATTATACGTACATGCGGGAAGATATGGTAGGCATGTCTTTGTGCATATAGTACTTAAGCAGTGATATTTAGTATTTTATAGTATTTTACTATCTACATCAAATCTACATGTGGTATTTGAAAATATGTACAGTAAACGCAAAATGATATCATGGATCAACGTAAATTACATATCCATCTACTCCCGAGTTCCTCTGGCCACTGGTTTTACCCTGTTTTACCACTACATCGTTCACATCTGGGATCTTAGTAGCGCCCCCAGCAACGACCATTGCCAGTACCCTTCCCAAATCCAAAAAGGATCTGAAACCTTCATCATCATCAGTTTGTTTTAAGTTTAGTAACAATTATCACAAGAAAAACAAATCAAAAAGACACACAATGCCATGGAGATTGACAAATACACCTTGGAAGGGGTGAAGACTCAGCATTTATAGTAGTAATGAACACTCACCATTTTATGTTCAGATTTTGAGACCTGAAAACCACCTTCTCTTTGTCGGCACCATATCTTCTTTGCTGATGAGAATCGGCCCACCAGGTAACGGTGCTATCCACTTTGTATTGATGCTCCAAATCTAAAGCTACCTTAGGCCGGTTAAGCTGAACTTTCCTCAGACTGCGACAACAAAAACAACAAGAAACAATAACTGTCCATGTTTGTTGACACTCAATTCCACAGGTTTAGACATATTGTTTTGTTATGAAATGAAGAAGATGACTGCTTGCATATATTCTTTCCATGCATTTTAAAAACATATGTGACAATGATAGTGTTTGCCGTACCAATGCTGCGCTGAATGAAATCACATGATCCGCAGACTTGCTCCAAATTCAACATGTGTTCCAAGAAAATAATGCCATACTTTGGGCCTTACGTTGTAAGCATCTACCACAACAAAATAATCAATTATGACATCACCCCTGGTTTTTGCTTGCTGCTTGCTCCCCGAAAACTTCCCATGCTCCACCTCCACCTCGATTTCTCGATAGGACTAAAAGGTTTCAATGCTAACAAGTCAAAGATCTAAGGGATGAATCAATCAATTAAGCATCAGCACAACGAAATAGCTTTAAAACGTTTGATTCAACTCAAAAAAACGACAAGAGACACCACGGTAAAGTTCCTTCTCAGTTTTTGGAAGCTTCTCCAGGGCAGAGATAAAAAGCCTGTGGGTGTGGTGGGCATCTTGTCCATGGAGGTGTGGCTTAAACTTGGCTGCTTGAAATCAACTTTCGCCAAATCAACGACGCAAAATGATGCAACTATCGCCAAATGGAAGGAGCAACAAGTCATGGAAACACATCAATCCACATCATCTCAGATCCATTTCAAACCTCACTCCCCAAGCCTGAGGTAGAGGAAGTACTCCAAAGCCTTTTTGCGATCTGGGTTTCTCCTAAGAAACTCTCTTCCGGCTGCCAAAGTTAAGAGAGACTGGATGTGTTTGTCGCACTTGAACGTAAAACAAGGTTTCATTTCAACATGCCTGCAAAAATGCATGCAAGCTCATATCAAATCATATCAATAGTAGTTGACAAAAAGGAACTCTACAAGTTTTACAAGACTTGGAAAATCAGCATCCCAGCTGGAATAGAACTGCCAAGGGGCAGCGCGGCATTCAAGGCCTGTCTCAAATGAAGAAACTGAAAACGAGAATGAGTGCCCGCCGGTAGCATAGCAAAGACATAGCAATGGAACATCTCATCTTTATGAGTACAACACCATACAAATTGTGGATTGTGCATTGCCGTGTCAATTTACAGGGGAGGTACCAGTAGCTCCCTTCACAGCACTAGCTGCTCCCTGCATATAAAATGTTGGGCATAAGTGCCAAATGAAATGATCTAGATGATCTAGAGTCTAACGTTAATAGGTAACATATTCTTTTCAGACCTACAAATTTCTACAACACTCAGCCTCAAACCTGTGCCCTAAAACAAACAAAGAAGCAACAGCCATCTAACAAACAAATTATCACATGTTTATTTGTTTATTTGCCACCCTATTACGCACCTTGTAGAGGTAGTTCGTGGTGTACAAGTGCAATGCTCCTGCTTCATCCAAGGACAAGCCTTTTCCTGAGATGGTGCCGGTGCGCCGGTGGCAACACAAAAATCAAATAGATATATGCTGCATATGATATGCTAGACATGGTGGTGTATACAACGAATTGGAAAAAAACAATCTGGTGGAATACAAACACATATGTTGAGTGATGTCATGCTGTACGGAAAATATTCCAAATCCAGCGAATAGTACTGAATTGGTTAAACTTCCATTACCAAGCTGAACCAAAAACAGGCCTGCGACTTCTCTCTGATGATGAGTTTGAAGCATCTGAAAACTTGCCCTTGATATGCCAGTAACGACTGTTGATATTCAACAGGGATTCCCAAACCCACAAGAAGTTTAGACTTTAAAGTTTAACCACCCAGCAGGATAGACTTCCAAAAAGACAAGAATCAACTTGACCCATCTTGGTCCCTTACAAGTAACAAACATACAAGAATTCAAATGTTCAAACATGCTCCATGCCTTCGATATTGAGTGTCACACTAAAACAACACAATCAACTTTTCCACTTCAAGTCATTCTAAAGAGGCACCGTGTCCCAACTGTGCCTTAAGGATGTCTTGAGGCCACAAATAATCAGGTAACTTGCCTTCTAAGTTCACCTAAAAAGTGTTTAAAGTTCAACCATCCAAAAGAATCAGTGAGGTACATGAATTTGTTTCAGCAACCTTTAACCTTCTCAGCTTATCCAATTGAACAACATATGATAATGTTTCCGAAAAATAATGGTACCCCCCAAGGCCTCATCCCATTTTAATGAAGGTTTTCCCACGAATAAACCATCCATTTTGGTAACTACCCCCCCCCCCCCCTAGTTTTGGAAACACCCCAAAATGGCGCGAAAAAAAACACCTTGACTTGGCAAATCGAGAAACGGCTCATGGAGCTGGCTGATTTCTGTGATGCCTTAGGGTCAGTAGGCAGATACCTGATACCTGAAATCGTCAAGGGGGGCCTTGGGTGAAAATGTATCCTCCGGCATATTAGGGTCCGTCACTTTTGGAAATGTTGATTTTCCAAAGTTCAGTAATAGGAAACAGGAAATGTATACCTGAAGTTTTACCTGTATAACCCTGCCCGATAGAGTGTACTTAAATGATGATAGATGATTCGAAGTGCCATGCCCTGCAACTATGTGCTCATCAAAAGTTCCGGAATCCAATATTGATCTGCGGCAGCAAGCGGAAGTAGTAAACCATACTCTGACACCACTTTACACCACACAGGGAAATTCAGAACCTAACCTCATGCGGTTTTTCATTGCATAGTTTCCAACACTCCATCCCAAACATAGTTGGCAAACACACACAAAACATCACAAGGTTCTGTGGCCAAGATGCTTTGGCAGCAGCTGTGAGGGCCAAGGGTTTGCATGCAGCAAGCAAATCCACTAAAGGTTTGGACATGATTCCAAAAATACCATCCTTACTCGGTTTTAAGAACGGCAAATGTTGCAGCTATGATTCGATTAACTCTGATGAAACAAATGGTTCTTCCATCTTGGTCAGAAAAAATAGGTCTGAACTGTAATTTCTATGTACATCAAATCAGGCTTTAAAGGATCAAAGTGTGTATGTGTGTGTATACCTCTACTCGATCTCAGGGTGGATTCTGTGTTAAAGACTTGCCGCGCATGGATACATGTTCGAATTTGAACGCTTTCATGATTTCCAGGACTTGTATCAACTAACCAATGACCACCCCAACCTGCCAAATATCACCAAATGGTAGCATTTCAACCATTTCCAACCCATGTCCGATTTGGTTTGAATCTTGAAACTTGGAGGTACGGAGTACCGCAGTTCATGGGCTATCATCATGCGTCTAACCTGCATCATCCTCAAGCTTTTTGGCTGAGAAAATGAATGCCAACAGGGTAGAAAGTAGATTCTAGATGGCATTGTCTGTGCGGTATATTATTGGAATATCTTACATACATCTTAGAAGATCAAGAGTTGCAACTTACCAGCTTTTCTTGAACAAAAACTCAATTGTGTTTTGTCTAATGCAAATCTGAGCTTCCAAATCTTCGCTTCGGGTATCTAAACCTCGGGCAAAAAAATCTTCCGACGTTGAGTGCACTCAAGACTTGAAAAGGGACATGATTGAGAATGGTACTGTTGATTCAGCTGAAATCCTGCAAACCAGTTGATTGATAGGTAGTTGAAACCCTTCTATTTGCACGGCTTATTTATACGTACGCATCCCAGGTGGTGCAGGATTTTTTGCGCCATCAGTATGTTCATCTTTCTGCAGTTTGTGGACTGAAGTGGAACGTCGCATTCGTTTATGAAGAAGGCCTTCGCATCAATCAGCCATAAGTAAGTCAAACGTTTTGATACCTTCTAATCTGTTCTTCTTGTGTGTTGTACTCGGAAGTGACGATTGGATTGAGCTACGACGTTAGCAACGGCCAAAATGTGGAGCATGTTGAAGGCTGATGCGCCAAAAAAAACTCAAAATATGAAATGATATTTGAGTGGATGTCACTGTCTGTGTATACATATATAATGTTTATATATGTTTATATATCATATTTGAGGTTCTCCTTTATGTGGTTCCTGATTCTATACATGTCTTTTCTCTTATGGTCGTATCATCTGCTTATGTTGCACCGTACCACCATAAATCTGAGTCAAGGCACCATCCTTCAATCGTTCCAAATACATCCTCGGTGCAGGTCACGTATGGCTTTCGCAAACCAGGCAGTGAGCTGTGAGAAAAAATCTGGTGGTGAATAAGAGACTAAGGGACATCTTGAACTTGAACTGATTCATTAGCTAGTTTGTGTTTAGCATTTGGGTAGTTTATGTTACAACTTCATTAAACATTCAAGGGCTGGGGCGACAGTAATTCAAACAGGCCTTGATTAAACCACCGGTCCCGGGGTGAGTTCAAGAGTTTGACCAGTGACTTATAGTTTACCCTCCGGGGAACTAACATGTCCCACCTGGGGAAAAGGAACATCATCGACTCAAAAGTGCCTTTAAAAGGGGATATGTTAGTTCCCAGGGGGGTATCCAAAACCCTGCTTTCATCCACATCATCTATACATCCAAATATTTCACCCACACCCATCTCCAAGTTCTCCTAATCCATTCCCTCTCACTTGCAGGTGGGGCAAAACATACAACTTATCCTGTCACTTCACCACATAGCAATATCACACCCAAAACAGAAACATGCAAATCTAATATTACTGAATATCTACTGCATGCAATAATGTACATGTATAAATATGAACCATATTTCCTGTATCCTTCATTTCAAGCAATATCTCATATCTCCTCATGTCCTCTCTATTGTTTTCCAGGCGTCTTGTGCAATTCCTGCGTCTCCTGGAGAAATGCACCCATTTCATCTGCCTGTGATCCGCCCAGATTCGCCTGCCCCGAAACAACAGCTGGTGACGTTTGTGGATGCAAACGGTAGCTTTGCTCTTTGTTTTGCAAATTATATGATGAATGGTAGCATGTTTGATGTTACCAATGTTTTTAAGTGTGTTTTTAGTGGTGTTTATTATAGAAGAATCAGGTTTTGCATATTTAGTTGCAGTTTTCACACCGGAAGGTAAAAAAAATAATCGTTAAATTAAACAAAGAGTAAAACACATGAGATGCNATTATTTATAGGGTTTTATACATCCCAGGTGGTGCAGGATTTTGTCCATCAACAGTATTTGTTCACACATGGCATCCTGGCCCCAAATTCCCATGCTCAACCTTCCAGGAGTTATCAGGAAGCCAATCGATGACATCTCCAAGATCCAAGTCGTTGATTGCCTTGAGCAACCGTTTTTTTGGAGGTTTGGTTTGGTAAGTTTGGTTGTGGTCAAGATGATGGACCCAAATTAGCAGAATTTGGGGAGGGAAGCATCTCAACAAGGGACCCAACATGCCTATGAATTTATTTAGGACTCCTTAGTGGTGGATATATCCTATGCCTCTAGTGTCTGGGGGTGATGAGAGCATCGCTTTGTTGCTCTCTGTAGATCCAACTTGAAATGAAGTCGGCGTGATAGTAGCGGAATTTAGAACTAGCAAAGTGCCTGTGATCTTTAAATACGCGATCTGCATCATCAAATGATGATACAACTATACATATACCAAGATTATCTAAGACCATATGGTCAAGTGCTGTTTTCAAATCTTCCTCATGTGACATCTTATTTTCCTTGTCCTATCTTCTACATTCCGGGGGCGCGCCTTGTTGATGCTATCAAAGATGTTGGGAGCATCACAAAAGGCATCAGCCATGGCAGCCGGATTCCTTGGTAACATCAATCACCGACCACTTTGTGTATAAAATGGAACCATCCCAGTGTGACCAAACAACATCATAAACGGACACTCATCATCGCATAATAATAATTAATGATGATCATGATCATAATAAATCATTCTGTTTGTTTAAAAATCTATAGTCATCATCTACTTGCACCATTGCTTGAGTAACACCTTAAAAGACACTGCTAAGTTGCTTATGCTCAATGTGCCGGATCTTGACCTCATGGTGAGCAACATCAGGAAAGGTTGGTTGGGAACCCATCCTGCGTTGTTTGTTGTCGTGTCAGGTCTTTATCTCAAATCTAACAAAACACTGAACCCTTCAGCATCTGAAGAAACATAATGACATGCATGAAGTGTGGATTATCACACTTGTGTAAATTTGAACCACAAACCAAAACATCAAACCCATTTTGTGAATCACAGCAAACTAACAAGTCTTATGTGAGCCCGATCCATCACATACGTAATTCAATGTATGTCTTCAGATTTAAATCATTTCAGATCTAGATGTTCTATCTTGGTAACAGGTCCTCCTTGCATCAATCTTGTTATGTTTTTCCAAACTCACTGAACATGCAGTCAGGTTGCAGAAGGAAACTTTGAAAAGGCCGTCTTGTCCTCAGGCTGTTGCGGACCAAAGGGACGTTCCCCCCATCGGGTGACAGTCACCACTAGGATTATCCCTATCAACCTTCATTTTAACTGTAGCTGTAGCCGGATAGCGGAGCATCGCAGCTTTTGCCACATTGTTTGTGAGGAAGGGGATATGTATATATATATATATGTGAATATTAGCAATAGAATCATGTACTACTGCAGAATATGTTCTGCTGAATATGCGAAAAAGAAAACAACACTTCCTGTTCCAATCGAGATTCTGCAAGCATCATTATATTGCCTTGGTACTGTGTTTTTCTTCTTTATCCCTTTAGAAGGAATGAAGCAGATGCTCATGAAGGAGCGTGGTTGGAAGCGTTTTGTTTTTGAAACCTCTTTATATTGTGTCTGAAAGTTTTGGTCAGCATCAGGCTCATGTGGCAGCATGTTCCAACCTTATCGTTTTCCAGCTCCTCTATCAGCAAGTTGTTGGTTTCAACTTTGCTATAGCTTACTCATGTACATACACATGACATGCAAATTTAACTGTACTATATCATTAAACATCATTAAACAAACAAAACAAAACAAACAAAACCGACAAACAAGACAAAGAAACAAACGAACGAACGAACAAACAAACAAACAACCAAGCAACCAAGCAACCAAACAAACAAACAAACAAACCAAACGAACAAACACATTTACGATATGCATAAAACTATCCCAGAAAAAAAAAACACACACACACATACACCTCTAGTCTTTCCCAACAGTATCCATTCCTTCCGGAACGTCAATGTCCCCCAACAAGAAACAGGAAACAGTTCTGGACAAAAAACCATCACACATCATTGTGGTACCCCCTGGAAGTTTAACATAGCCCCTGAAAAATGATGGTTGGAAGACTATTTTCCTATTGGGAAGGTAACTTTTCAGGGGCTATGTTAAACTTCGGGAGGGTAACCCTTGAACAATTGCGCCACGTGACGAGGACCTTTTTGGTCTTCAAACTTTCGGAGCCCCACCATGCCTCAAGTCCGACGACGAAAGGATCGTTACCAATCCATGACTTCTTGGGCTGGTTGAAAGAGATGGCATAAGATGCGTATAGAAGTGATGATATAGATCACTGTAACATCACGGTCATTGTTCCTTCAGTTTTTTGGAGAAATCACAAGTTCTTCACTATATCTTCACTTCATATCTTATGTATGAAGCTTGGAATGGTGATATCTTTCAGTTTTTTTTTTAATGAGGTCCATCAAGTTGAATCATGAAGTTTGATCATATTGTCCGAGATCATGCGACTATATAAATATGATTTTCAGAAAGCTTTGGTAAATCTGAATGTAAATGTAGTAACCTCCCATTTCGAGAACCAGTGGGATCACATGTAAGAGTCGGAAGAAGGCCCATTATCCCCATCTACACAAGACACAAGGGGTGTGAGGTATATCTACCCACATTGAGTATTGGCATAGCCCCAGTATACTTGGATGACACATTGACAATGTTCCACTTCAACCGAAAGAGAATTACCTTTAACTGTCAAAATGCAATTGTGACTCACAACATCTTAGGAAATAACTCCATCCTTGCAGTCAAACATTATATTTGTTTCACATATTTTTTGGAGCACCTCACAATTGTTCACAGTTCACAGTAAAAATAGTAAAACACAAAAATGACATTGCACATTTTTTTATCAAACCGATTTTGCCGAGATGCAAAGATGATTGGCCGATTGTTTGTCTGACAATCTGTTAAAATAGCCTTCACTACAGCATCGATCACTGGCTGCCAAAAGAGAAGATGCTCCTGGGACACGAAAAAAATTGATCTCTGCTTAAACTCCGTGAGATTCTAGGCTATCTTCGTTCTACGAAAACATAAGTCATCAACCAGCCAGATCACTTCAACTAGCTGGCAAAAATTGCATCGCAAAAAATCTCGAATTATTCACATCCTCAGCTCATGAGGCTCATGATAGGATAGCCTTTTTTGGAAGCACCAATTCTGCTGGTACCTAGCCATTTCCACAGCTCCTGCACTACCTCACCAGCACGTTGACCCTCAGAGGGTCGGATGGTGCAAGCAGCGTTCATCAGCAATACTCCTTGGGTCAAGATGGCCTGGTACAACGAGGATGGGAAAAAAGGTTGACTCCAAAAAACATATGCAATATTTTAATGTGCAAATTTGTACTTGCAAGTTAAGCAGGCTGAACATCTGAAAATTATGTTGGGAAATACTTCTTTCTTAGTAGAACCATTCACGACCCGTACTTTTCAACACTGTTTCGAGCAGAATCGACTCCCTACTGCCCACCTGAAACCATTCGCCAGGACCCACAATGCCTCAGCCACATGCTGTTTGTTTTTTTCATCCCTCAAAACTTAAAACCTTTCAAACCTATTAAGTCTTTAGCCTGAAATGACTTCAATTTCTTTTATGGAGTCTCAACATTTAACAAAATATCATCAAAGGTGAAACTGCAACAAAGAACTCTTCCTAAGGAAACCGTACGGAACATATGAAACTTCACCTCAAAACGCTCAGAATAATCTCAAGCATCTCCCCATGTCGGATCTATCCCCGAGACCCAGGCATTCCGGTGGCAAATAAAGTCCCGGTGAAAAAAACATGCAATAATCCTGGTGACTGTTACTGGGTGGGGATAGATCCAACGTATACTAGTTTGTGGTTTCAACGGAATTTGAAACGTATTAGTCAACATGAAATGGGAATCTTCCCCAACTAGGGGTGAAAAAAAAAAACAATCGATCAGCTGCCTGCAACGAATGCAGGGCAGCCTTCATCCAAACGACCCTATGACCAAGCTTGGGGCAAAAAAAACATATTTGAAACCACCACCCGTGTATATGATTATCTGGCCAAATTGTAATATTTCACCAAGCTGTATTTCCCTGAAATAGCCGAGAATTTCCCTTGACCAGATGCTACCTTTTGGGGGCCCAGCTCGGAAAAAAAAGACTTGACCAGATTAACAACACAACCCACCCATTTTTTCTCTCTTTACCCGGCAACTTTTGGATTTCAAGAGCTTCCGCATTTCAATGACCTCCAATTCCCCCCAATTCGCCCGGCCCCTTGATTTCCTTTGGTTGGTTGGTGTATTTTTGATGGCCTGGTGTTTTGGTTTGCAACAGAAACAACAACACCTACACCCTGGAAATTTAACATAGCCCCCCGAAAGGAAAGTAGTCTTCCGACTTCCAACCATCATTTTTCAGGGGCTATGTCAAATTTCGGAGATGTATATACACAGCATTTCAATTTCGCAATGTCTGGATTGTAATTCAGCAAGTGCTCGCGTGTTATCAAAGCAAAACGGAAGATTGGTTGTTTCGATGGAAGGGTTTTCTGTTTATTCCTATTCATTGTGTGTATCATCTGAAAGCAGTGCCGGAGAGTTTCATAAACAAGGGACTTGGGAACGGCATGTGTACCTGCCTATGATATAATTAATAAGATATGCATCTAGTTTCATGTATTTTCAAAATCAAAAAGGACACGGATCTGGTTCCATGTTTCAATCAATTAACTTGAAAAATCCGAGCAACTCAGGCATGTTACTTACCTACATTTATCCTGCTGACAGTTCTCTGTCAATATATCATACATCATGAATTGTCCACGAGCTGCAAAGCTCCTCGGTGGCTGCAAAAAACAAACAGAATACACTGGAATCATACTTCAAGAGTCAAGTATCTCCATCTCTTCAACAGTTTAACAAATGAAAAACAACCAACCACACACCCACCAAACAAAAAAACAGCGCATACACAAAATCTATTCACCTCCAAACTTCACCAGCTATCTTTCCACATATGTGTCATTTATTTCCCCATATAAAATTGCCCACAGTTCCCCGGATGTTGTTCCAGCACCTTCGTGCTCTTTTGGATCTTGAACTTGCTCATCAAGGCAGCTTTCATGATACAACCTCCGGGTGGATAAGCCGACTCATGGGCTAGGGCAATCTGAAAAGTGTAGAAAAATGGCTGTTATTTCCCTTCATTTGAAAGGAAACCACCAAAATTCCTTGGTTATTACCCTCAAATGCTAGTTGTCTTCTCCGATAGAAATGCTACATGGAAGTGAAAAATGGCTGTATTCAATTTGAAAGGTAACTACTATTGGAGGGACCCATGTTTCTTACTTCCGTGATTATGGGAGGACCGGATATCCTTCCAGTTCAGTTCCATTGAAAGGAAGCAAACAAATTGTATTAGTAGACATGCAAAACCAACATCAGCTATCACCATCTCAGTGTGAGGTTCCATATTCGTAGTTGGAGTTATGAAGCAAACTATTGAAAAAAAACAGCCAGGGACATCTTCAACACATTTAATCTATCTATATCTATGTATACCTAACTAACATAATCCGTTTCAAACCAATCGAAAACACCCTGTTATTCTCAACTGCTGGTTACAGCACCTCCACACATTTCCCCCAAGAGAAAAACAGAGAATCATCCCTGCCCCCCAATCGCCAAGGTACGCATGGTGGTCACAGAACCAAAAGCACTGGAGTCCCAACTCTTCCTGAGCAACAATCACCGCGGGAGTTTGCCTTTTGAATTGGTAGATCATATTATATATAAATTTTGGAAAATTGGCAAATTCATGGTAAAAAATAGCAAAACGGTTGGAGGACTACAAAAGATTTGAGATTTGAGAACTCAACACATTGTAAATGGAAGCAACGTATCATTATATAGTTTTAGGCTATTGTAGAAAAACCCTTTCGAAGAGATGTACAAATGCAACATTTAGTATACTCTTAGATTGCCCCAACGCAAAGGCTTACAGCAGGCGCAAACTGCAAATATGTAAACATCAAACAGTATATACATATGTAGGGATACATACTGTATGCACAACAATCTGTGATTCCTGCACAATCTCTAGATATGATGGTTTCGTCTTGCACAAGTCTGGCAAATGGCAGATCGGATTCCATTCAATTCTGAATGACGCCAAATATAGTTCCATTGCCCGCAAATACTGAAAAACCAAAAACCGTAATATATGTATGTCGATGTGAAAATACACAGTATTCAGTATTTGATTAATCGTCTCTGGCAAAAAGCAGGCATCTGTTCATTGTATTCCCGCTGCTCTACTAGTCTTTGAATGAATCACCCAACAAAAACATGATCAAAAGCGCTCTGCACAAGCAGGTTCATCAGTAAGACACACCCCAACATTATTTTTCTGCCATCAAACATCAGCATATCTATCAAGTATATACGTAAATCATTATATAATTTATCTATATATATATATACATATATATATATACATATATACATGTACATGAGTGTGATATAGTCTTCCCCAACTCATAGACAGGTGACAGGAACCACCCCCCCAACCAGAGCGTCAAATTATTGTCGAAATGTGCAATGCCCGTGGCGGACTCCTTGGATCATGGGACCCATGGGTGTGTATCACTCAGCTACACACAGGTCCAGGGTTAGAGGGTTACTGAACCATTTTCCATATGAAGGGTTGTAACCCTAAAAACCCTGGACCTATGTGCAGCTAACAACAGGTGAAGGATAAGACAACCTGTTTTTTTTGGCACATTGTCGACTATGATGGTCATTGGGTGTTGGGACTTTACCCTTTCAAGAAGTACAGTACAGGTGGACAAAAACGAGTAAAGGAACACTTGGAACACAACATGTTGTTCAATGTTCATCCAATGCAAAATAGTACATCTCAATCTAAACGTGTGTCTCAACAATGTTCATGGTATTCACGGCTTCATTGATTAAAACATCAATTGACTCAAACTCATGTTTTGCCATTGCTACCAACATACATCCATCGGTCATCTCAGCCACATCATCACACCATTGCAGCTTTCAAAACTGTTGAGGCTCAATGCGTGGATATGGAGATTGACCAAAGGACACCACTCGCCATCCAGATGGTGGGTTTGGCCTCAGTTCCCAAACCCTAGGAAATCTCCTTTTTGCAGAGGAGATTTATTTTGATACTTGAATCAATTCCAAAAGGGTCTTTAAGATCTTTGCTCTTTGGGGAAACGCTCGGAATATGTAGAATCTAGATCTTGTCTACAATAAAACATGGCCACACAGAAGAGTCAACACCACAAAAAAAACATCGAGTCAACACGTTGATCAACTCCATCGGAGGCCCCGGGCCTAAGATCATTCAATTTCCGTCACCAGTGACTGTCACCAGTGACATCATGCGAATCTAAGGGGGCCCCCCAAGCCACCCCCCCAAAAAAATAAGGCCCTAATTAATAGCCGGCCTTATTTAGGGAAACCAATGGTTATGGGAGGGGTTCCCATGATGACACTCCCAACTCCGGTCATGACACTTCAAAGCCTGGAAGGTCAACTCCCGTACCGGAACGATGCGCTTATCTCGTCCGGGGCCAATGAACTGCGGAGCAGTTGGAAGTGTTTCAATCACCTGGCGCAAAAAATCAAGTTGGGTTGGGATTTGACAAAAAGTAAGTGTGGAAATTAAGAATCCCCTAGGCATCCAATCATACGATGATGATTGGGGTGTCCAATCACCTCCAAAAACCATAGAATTTAGGTTCCATTCCTATTCTCAGGAGGTGAGCCAGGATCCCTAGGGAATACTGTACATATTCAGATTTAGCTTAGTTTTTACCATTTTTTGACACCTAAACCTCTGATAATGATCATATCAGAATTTCACCCAACCCTCAGGTCAATGTCACGTTGGCCCACTGCATAGCATGTCAACACATGGGTGGTAAAGTTACCATAATCCATTTTTCAAATCTAAAACCCAATCACAGTATATATGTATATACTGTTTATATCAAAATTATACCTGACTGATCCTCGTTGACGATAGAACTTGGCATTGAGATTGGTTTCAAAGGTGTGGAAACTGAACCAGTTTTAAAGTCAGACTTATGACTTACAACACGTTATCATCCATTCACTTTAAATCTCAACCATCATGACTTTCAACACAGCCTTTAGAAACAGCGTGCATCAAACAAATGGATTTCTGTGAATTGCACATAAAATAAATCCAAATGTACAAAATAATACCAGTATACCCATACTATCCATGGTTGCCTGGTATGTTTACCTACATGAATGCCTGATTTTTATAGGTTTTCACGCAGGGATTTTTCCACAAATTCCCCAGCTCCACCATTTGTCAGGTCGGCACCGGTTTCAACACGTGAAGCCAAGTAGAACCATGACCCATCCCAGCAAACAAGGGTTCCAAAAGCAAAGGATCCTTAGATCATAGCGCAAAAAACAAAATCACCCCGGGCCCCTACCATCCATGGGACGAAGAATGGTGTATTTACCTACTACATGAATGGTTGTTTCTTTTTTTTTGGTGGTAAATGTAGGTAAATATACCAATCCCATGGATGGTATGGATCAGCAAAACTTGGACTTCTTCGTAAAGTGGGTCTCAGTAAGTGTTTTGAATTTATTCACCCCATGTGGGAAAAGTTTTTGGCGCGGGCATTCAGTGGTTTAGCAGTGACACAAAAGTTCAAGGATTCAGGTCTATATATATATATACACAAAGAATCGCAAAGAAAGGTCCGAAAATGAAATAAATGGATTCTTTAGAACTTGAAATAGGTCACCTGCATCATGATAGTACAGCTGGGATACTCGTAACACATGCAATATGAGAGACGACGCCAATGTCGTGGGTCTGACAAGAAATTGAGTTGTGAGCGGTTGGACCTCATCGGTTAGATTCAAACACATTGCAAACAACCATTAGAATACAACGATAGGAGAGTCAAGTTGATCGTAGATATGTGTATATAATATTTCATATTTCACTAGAATCTAGAAGTTGTGCATAGAAATATACAATCTGTATATATATATATACTAAGATCTTGTTCACGCTGACCGCAAGAGCCACATCACACAAAAATTGGACCAGACACATCGCTGCTAGCAGTGGTTGCAGCACTGGGGGCGGAAGCTGAAGATTCGGAGATTTTGATCTTCTTCTCTGGGGTGGCTTCAACAGTCCTTAGTCCGAGTGGCATTGGAGGCATTGGAAAAATGGAAAATGGTTTCAACCCATCTGAAACATATTAGTCAAATAGGATGATCATATTACCAAATAGGGGTGAAAATTAAGTGTATTTGAAACCACCACCCAAATACACTTCATATCTGTATGTATTTTCTCCAAAAGTAATTATGTTGCATGTTCAATTGTCAAGAAAACATCCCAAAAGTCTCGGTTTGGTTTCTGAATTTTCCCATCAAAGTGAGGGATGTTTGGTAACCCTTAGGACGCTACTATACAACATCGCTGGTGGTGGAAAAGGTTACAGTAAATCACTCCCTTTTCTACAATTATATCCATATGAAAATCATATTACACATAATCAAGACATTATTTATCTTGCGACGCTTAGCACCCAAAGAAAAACCCATCACATATATAACTGCCCTCGGCCTTTATTTCCACAAAGCGTTTCTGCAAATATATTCCTACAACCGGGTGGATCGAAATGGATGATGTTTTGAAATATTCACCGTCGAATTCACATCATTGCAGATCATTAGAGGGTGTTTCCAAAGCCGTTTCCAAATCTCACTCGAAAACTCTGAAGTCGTGCAACTATGATCTCAAGATCCTGCACCGGTCATCTTTGTAGTACAATGTGAGAAGCAGTATCCTTATGCTGGTCAAACCCATTTTTCATTCATGAGGTGCACATTTATATGCATGCTTGATGTTGGTGTTGTTGTTGTTGTTGCTGCTGTTGTTGTTGTGGTTGTTGCTGTTTCTGTTGCTGTTTCTGTTGCTGTTTCTGTTGTGGCTGTTGTTGTTGTTGTTGTTGTTGTTGTTGTTGTTGTTGTTTCTGATCTTATCCTGCTTGTAAAACAAACAAAAACATGCAACATAAATCATCACCAAAGTCACCATGCGCAAAAAACAAAAAAAACTGTTCTCTCCAAGAATCTCAGGAGTTGATTCTTTCTCAGGTTCTTTTCGTTTCTTGTGGTCCTTACATAACTGGAACAAATCTTGAGCATCATGTGATATGCATATGAATCTGAATGAGACATTTGTTGAATTAGGTTGATGTAATGCATCTACAGAACTTGACACATCTCAAATAAATAGTTAGATATTAGATATTAGATATTGTATCTTGGTCAAATTGTGTGGGTTTGACAGATTGACAAACCCTCGTGTTCAATTGATTGTATTAGTGCTATGTTGCTGCAAAAACAAGTCATCAATATTTTCAATGTGTTGACGTAAGGCAACCAATATCATGCGACACACCACCAACAAACTCGAAAGAACGTCTTTGGGAGTTGGAAGCTTGTGCAATTCAAGCATGAATTGTCATGAATCGTTGCAGGATGTTGTGAGGAAACATGTTGAATTTGCTGCAGATCCAATCTAGATTAGCCCAAGATTCTACTGAAACCTTTGCCTTCGCTTCTGGCTTGGCCCTCGCCTTAGCTTTGCCTTCAGCTCTCTTCGCCACTGCCTTCAGTAGGAAACGTGGGGGAAACATCGATCATCCAAAGAAGATTGATACTTCCAAATTCCAAATGTTGCAGAACACATATACCCTCCACGGAATTAACATATCCCACCTGCGGAAAAGGAAAATCATCTTCAAAATGCCATTTTTGGGGAATATGTTAGTTCCCAGGACGGTATTCATTTCAGTTCCTTTCATAGAAAGGAACATCACATGGTTTTAGTGGTGCCATCACTCAGAATCATATTCTAAAAAAATCCCATGCGGCTATGGGTCAAAACAATCCAAAACAAATACAAAAGGGTTTGCAAAGTAGGTCAATCTCAGAATTTGTAGGTCCAGGTCCACTTCGAACCAATCCATATACACATGCTCTGTGCCACTGCTATTTGCCGGAAAGGAATGGGTTGTCAAGAAACATGATGTCAAATAGGGTATCATCCCAATACAATCTACAAAATAAAGTGGCACGAACATAAAAATCATTATATAAGATGAACAATCAATATTTCAAAACATCTCAAAGTCTAAAAGTCAAGCCAGGTTGCTTTTGCTTCCGCCTTTGCTGCTGCCTTTGCTTTCGCTTTTGCAGCTCCCCTTGTGGTACTTGCCGTCCCTGAAGCAGAAATGGCTTTGCCACGTGTTTCGATGTTGCCATCCACCACACGGCCCCAGGTGGATGGGGAGTTTCCAGATAGAAACCAGGTGATCCGGACGCCTTCCTGTTTCATGAAGCGTTCGGGTGACTGGTTGAGAAAACAAACAGCAAAAATACATGTCAAACAACAAAAAATTCAGAACTACCATCACATGTATGTGAATTGTAATAAAAGAACATTTGAAATGTATATGTAAAACATACAGTTTACATATGTAAATCTACTTCTAAATGCATTTTTTACGTGCAAAGCTAATCAATCAAACCTGTTTACCATACCCGTTTGTTGACCATGTCAGAGGGGATCCAGTCACCGGGCCTGAGGGCCAGGTGATTGGATCCCTAGGACTCACATATCCTATAAACAAATACCTAAGTCTATGTAATTCAAATGGATGTCAAAACAAAATGACAAAAAAAAACGCAAGTTGATGTTCCATCATTATTTCAGAACATGCAAGCACGATGTTCATCTGAATCTCGACCTGCTCTCCCAGCCTTTGCTTTCTTGGCCCAAGCAGATGACTTCGAGGTGTTTTGTTCCATGGCTTGGAAATTGGGAAATTTCACCGCCTGGTGCGGAAGAGCGGAAAAAATGCAACTATATATCAAGCATACTTCATTCATGCAGGTACCGGTACATTGAGTTTTTACAAACCTATTAAGAAAAACTTTCAGTATATCATCCTCCATTTCTGTGATGTTTCTGAACGCATTTCAAGAATTTGCAAGTAGAATTGAGAAAGCACTGGTCAATGATTCAAACTGTTATCAATATCTTGCTGTCAGTGATTCAAATGAAACAAGCTGGACAGGCTTTATGGATTAGACTCCAAGCACCAAACAAAACACATCTGTAGATCTTTCCAAGTTTCATCCACAAACAGAAATATATGTAAATATGTATTCATAGATGTTCAAAATAAGTATACAAGCAAACACATATGTGTACATATAAATATAAAAAATATAACAAATAGATATATACAAATATGTATATATACATACATGTGCCTGTAAATCTATACATGTTAATGATTTTGTATACGTAGATTGGTGAACAATTGTGTAAAGTAATTGACACATATATGTATATATATATGTATCTTACAATAAATATATATATATATATGTACATACATACATGATACATGGTACTGTGTTCGATGTTTGCATACATACATATATAAACATGTCCAAGCTGACCACCATGCATTTCTTTTTGAAACGCGTCTTCCGATTACAGCGGATGACACGTTGTTTTCCTTGAACACCAGATGCGAGGTGCACTCGAGATGTCCAATCAGGGGAAGCCAAACCAAACATGGAAAGCAACTTCAACAACGGTGCACTGGTGCCATAAAACTTGTTTGGCTTAAATCACATGTCTACTCGAAATTGCCTATTGGTCTTACCCATCCATGTTCTATCTATGTTTGTGATTAGCACAATAAATATATCTGAAGCAGGAACGTATACTGAAACACATCAGTATTCACCCCTCCGTGGCCGAACAAAAATACTAGTGACCAGTTTAATCAAGGTAAGGGACAAATCAAGGTAAATCATGTGAATCATTCATCCAGTGGTTTGAAGGTTGGTGCTGTACGAAACCCAAAACGAATCTATATCCCTACTATAGAACCCTACATGAGATCTATTGAGATTTCCTATGATCTTCAACCATAAACAACATGTTTTTTAGATATCAAACCAACCTAGTATGATTTCCTACCAACCTACATGCAGCATGTATCACCAACCAACCAGCCATGAACAAAAAAATCCCCGAGAGTCCACAACTTCCCCCCACCTTGCACCCATTCTTACCTTTCGTCACAGCTAATTTCACTCCAGACCTTGGTGGATGCGTCGATTCTATATGAAGTTGGCAACCATCCAAAGCCTACCCCCCCGAAGTTTTAACATAGCCCCTGGAAAATAGGGAATCCCAAAAGGAAACTCATCTTCCAACCATCCATTTTCAGGGGCTATGTTAAACTTCCAGGGGGGTATATCAAATTTGTATCTTGGGATTTAGCACAAATAAAATATCAATAAAATACATATAAGAGGTAATGTGATTGGGACCTCAATTTGGCACATGAACCCGAAGTTTTTACATCCAATCGCCGCATGGAGTGATAGTTGTTCCGCCATCAAAAATATAGACAAACCATCCAAGCCAACATACTACAAGTTATAAGTTGAAGAGATTCAAATGGCAGTTTGCTCATGTTCTTGCAATTTATTGCTGGCCCGGCTCACTTTCTGTGGTGGAACTGCTTTGACCAGTGGGACACTTGACCAACGTCAACTATTCAGACTGGCACCCCACAACATCCCAGCAGTCGTTTCGGTGCAAGAACCGCACCATGGCTTCTGTTGAATGAAGTATTCCCAACGTGCTATTTCCATTCTCTCGAAAAGTTGTCACCCACGTTTTCACCCCACGTTGTCACCAAGCCACTCTAATGTCACTTCGTCCTTTCCGTCATGGATGGCCTTGTGCGCAGCCAATGCATCAGCTTCAGAGATCGTCATGGCGAAATGTGAAACGCTGGGCGTTTTCGCAACGTAGCTGTCGAAACATAGCAGCTGCGGGGATTTGGTGAAGTCGGAGGGGCGAGATTCATTTCCTCATGGTCCATTTGATAGTCGTATGTATAGATCAACAAATACCATATCATACCATATCTAAATATCCTCCATTTCCAATTTGTGTTTTGTTTGGTTTGTTCTTTGGTCATGCAACTTTCAACCTCTCCTAGTCACAAGTCACGAGGAGCTGACTGTCAGTAATGGGATTGGATGGTGGTCTGTGTACTATGCCTATCTTTTACCTACATACATAGTCACTAGTTGGTGGTTTCAACCCGTCGGAAACATATTAGTCAACTTGGATCCACGTAGTTGCCACATATAGTCACGTCACCTATCATTCTGCCATGACAAAAAAGCATCCCTGTATCCACTGGGACTACAGAAACAAAGATCAGTTTGCATAACCAAACTCTCAATGTAGAGTTTATTCACATTTACTGCCATCAACAATCAACTGAATGTAGGCAAATAATGGTAAATATACCATACGTTAAGTGTCTGGGATATATAGGCAACTCAACGGCAACTCATGGATCAATGTCCCTTTTCCAACTCACTGCCATCGCGGTCACGGGCCGATGTCAATTCCGCGGGCGGACCCGCGTCATCGGTCTTACCTATGGCGTGAGATGGAATCCGCTCTCACTGCCCGTGTTATTGTTGATGTCAGTGGTTGCCTTGTGATGCTTTGTGAATTGGACAAAATTGGTTGGTTAGCGAAAAAACAGCATACATATCACATATATACTGACGAAGCAAAGAACAAAAAACATCCCGTATAGTACTAGTATTGCACATATTTGAAGGGAAACATGCCATATATCATGAAAATGAGACCGAGAAACTCCCTGAATGTTTGGATCCAGATTCATCCAAGTTCATCCTATTTCTCATTCACAAGTATTCATCCATACATAGCACAAGGGATGTGGAAATGTCTGGGAGTCTGGGGTTGGTTTCCTTCAAGAGATTTTTTTTGCTTCAGCCAAGCACATGACATTATTCTGATAATATGTCCAGTTACTATATATCGCAAAATTTAGATGTATGATGATGTATGAAAAGAACAGCAAAATGACATGAACACAATTTCAATATTTCATAGTTTCATGACTCTGACGTGCCTGCTGCACCAGAAAAAAACATCGAACAAACAAAAACCGTCCCACAAACAATGGTATCAAACAACAACAAAAACAAAACCAACAACTCACAACCAACACCAAATCACCAGTCATCATCTGCCACGAGTATGAGTTATATACCCAAATACTCAACGAATGGTATATCTACCAGCATGTACCATAAAAACGAACCAAGTGTAGGTATCAAAATATAATTAGATGATACATACAGTAAAATTTGGACGCAATTTAAACACCAACAAGTGAAAACAAACGAACCACCTCCTCATTGCTGAGTCATCACATTGAACTGTGATCATGTTCCAAAGAGAAAAGAGTAAAACGATCCAATCTAATCCAATGATACTGTTGATGGAAGAAATCCTGCACCAGTTGATAGGTAGTTTATCCCATTATTTACAGGGTGTTATACATCCCAGGTGGTGCAGGATTTCTTCCATCAACAGTATGGCCCCTTTTTGTGGGGGGCACATTTTGTAATGTGACATCTTGGTACTGGGCTGGATGAATTAGTATTGATAGTTATTGGGCCATACAATGGTTATGAATGGGCCATGATTTATTTTGGTAAATGGATAACCAATAATTTCGCTCATGGGTTAATGAATCATCATGTATACTCATGAATAATGAATCGCCTTCATCCTTAGCCTCCTTAAGCTGGTTGGTGGTTGAACCAACCCATCTGCAAGCTATGCTCGTCAAAATGGGTTTCATCTTCCTCAAATTTCGGGGTGAAAATTGAAAACAAATGAAATCACCATCAGAGGACCTAGTCAATAAACACATCCATCACCTTCCATAGCTCTGTCTTTTTCACGGGCTATGTACCACCGAACCGTTGCCTTGCCTACACTGAACCTTCAATGATCTCACTGAGTCTTCACACAAACTTCGCGGCATTTTGACCGCAGGGCCGCACAGGCCACCCTATGCTGCCTGTGGCTGGAAAAGGGGCCATCCCCGAGCCGGAGTGGAAGGACTTCAACTTGAAAGCCATGTTTTTTTAACTGATGGAAAACTTGTCCATCTACGTTGCCCCAAAAAATAAGTACAAATGGTGGAACCAGAACTCAAAGTTTCATCGATGAGCTGACGAACAGAAACATATCTCAGGTCTTCAATGTTTGGCAACAGGACATAACTATGGTAGCATCCATAGCCATGACATGCCTGGGTCCAAACGAGGCTGGGATGAAGCAACTTTGTTTTGTGGTTGGCATAAAAAAAACCGTTCTGAGCGGTATGTAGATCTTAGTGGTGTAGACTTGGTAGGGATCGAAGGACTCATTACCAAAAAAAACATCAAGAAAGATTGTATAAAATTGTATAACTATAACTATCAATGATTTCTGTATCACTTCATGGCTTTTCATGCGGCTCCCTACCAGCTGTGGTTTTTCAACGAACTCGAAACTTCCACCGGGCCCAGCCTTCTCCATGAGACGAGGATCCTGGAAGGTCCCAACATCGATCCCAAATCCTATGAATCCCATAGGATCAATGTAGATCCATGGATCATGGTACATCTGCCTACGTTTACTACACATATCAACGACTATATAAATGTAAGTAAATATATACAATACATGGATCCTGTCATAAAAAAACATATACCAAAATCAAATATAGATTAAGAAAAGGACATGTCTTTGAAATCCTTTGACTACAGTATTGCTGCTGTATGTGTGCGTACTACTACAAATCAAAACGTGTATGCGTCCTGTCTCATCTCGAAATCTTTTGTGTCATGTCTAATGCTGTAAGACTTTCAGAATCACCTCTACATCCGTTTGCTGCCAAAAAAAACATCCCTGCCTCCATTGTCTTGTTCTTTTGGTCACCCAGGAACTTGATCACTTCTTCCAAATTGTCAATCCATTGAGACAACCTTGACGAAAGACGCGTCACGTTTCCCGTCAAATTCTTCAGCAAAGCTCTAAGATTTGATCCCGATGCCGGCGAAACTAATGGGCCTAATGGGCTTGTCATCCAACATCAACCATCTATCCCTGTTGAAGAATAATGTATATGGTCCTGAACATGAAACTGGAAATAACCGGATATCACATCATCCTAACATGGGCATAGGCAAACATACTGGAGTCTAGTCTAACCGTTGAAGTAATAAAATTTCCAACTCCGGTGTTGTTCTGCATCCATATCTCATCAAACAAACAAATCACGGTTGTGATGAACAGTAGGCCCTCTAACATTGTGTATGAGGACCTGCAGGTACCCTACTAAGACTTCATTGAAAATGTACGGGATCATCCAATAACGATTTTCCAGCAAGCTGAACGGTATTGATTAAACAAACGAACATGGAACATACTTGTGCTGATGCAAGAAATACAAAGGCTGAACGGTACTGCAGCAATTAGTTTGGACAAATCTATATAGCAAAATATATCAACATCATTCAACATCATTCAAAAGCATTCCAATTCATCCAACAATATACACTCCCGAAGTTCAAGACAACCTCTGAAAAGTAGTGGCTGAAAGACTGACACTTTCCTTTTCTGGGATTGTATATTTTCAGGGGCGAACTGTTAAACTTCCAGGGAATCTCGGAGTAATATCCTATAAACCTATGGTAACCCTTCCTTTTTCGTAGGGTCCCAGGTCCACCACTCCCCACGTCGACTCACGAGTCCAAGTGGCTTCGAATCCAGAAAATTCCACTCTTCTTTCTCAAACTTTCGCAGGAAGGCAGACTTCACTAGCACCTTTCGAAGGGGAAAGTTGCAACCAGCTTGAGATCTGTCCAAGTTGCTGATTGAATTTGACGGAATGTCCAAGCTTGAAGTCATTGTAATGATGCGATACGAAAAAGACATCTGATAACATAGGAACAGCAAACAATATATAAAATAGCCCTGACAGCCAAAACGAGAATAATGATAACAACATCATCATCAACAACAACCAGGACGACGAACGATACACATACCAACTGACACCATACTATCCACATCAACATAATCTAATTCCTGTAGTATCATGACCAAAAAAACATACTCATACTGAATTGCCATGACTATAGTACACATTTTGTCTCTTTTCTCAGTACCAAGGTGGAAAAGCAAATCATCTTGGACATGAAAAAACAATCGACATTGAAACATCCTGTCATGTCAATGCCATTGTCAAACAATGGGATGCAAGCACAATGCTGAATTGTGTGTGTACACTATTCATCTTTTCGCATGGTACTACCAACACCGCACAAATAGACCCCAGTCTGTTTCGCTAGTGTAATCGAAGGAAACTAATGACTTGCTACCAAACTGGGAGTCTTTCTTTTGCCTGGCTACCACTAGCAAAACATGATCATCTATTGAAAGACCATCACAAAACAATTGTTCTGTTTCATCACGAATGCTTCATGTCAATGTGACGCTTCCTTCGTACCTACAGTTCTACAGTCACCAACACCTCATCACCTTCATCCCCGGCACCTTTCGGTTCAGCTGATCGATACGTCCATCAATGACACCTTCAGAGATCGCACGTACGACCCAAGGCTCAACAGAACTGGGACTCTCCTGCGCCAACATCGATGAAATGTTGCTGGATAGATATGACAATGGTATCATTGGGGAGGGTATCATTGGAAATGGTGAATTACAATAGGGGGAATAAAATTTGACTTGGATGATTAAATGGTATGCAAATGGAGTGAAAATGGTTGCAGTGATTAACTCAAGTGGGGTGATGTCCATACATAAAACCTTCAACATGTCAAGGACAAGTATAACATCAAATCAATTGCAAACGCGGTATTGAGGTGTCAAAAAATAGTTTCCCCACCGCTGAAGGACTGAATCTATCATTGTATTTGTCAAGTCTTCTTGACAGTTTCGTGAATTGACAGCACCCCAAAAAAATGGGAGATGTGTTCTTGCATTTTCACCATTCTTCACCATTCACCAAAGATACCTTGGGGAAGGAAATTTGACGCCCTGCACAAGCTGCAAAAATCGACCCCAACCGTCCTGAATCTGTTTTGCGATCTCATCCAAGGGCAGCTCGGACCTCGGAGTCCGAATATCTCTCGAGATTCTTCCAGAATGTCAATATATACTTATATATATATATATATTATATATACATATTAAAAAAAAAACATCAAGCTTCAAGCTACAAAATCACATCAAAATCACATCAAATCACCAAACTTCCACTCGAAAAATCAACATCACAACATTATCAACTTCCACACTGCAATATTCTAATGAAACCTTCCACTCTCTATCCCGATGTTCGGTTCCCCAACTGTCCCCGGGCCATGGAAGCTAATGTCAAAAGCCGAATCTTTGACATGGCATCCTGGTCGGAGATCGTCCCCTCAACTGAATACACGGAAAATTGCCACCTATTGATATAGTTTCTATGCATCTATGTGCGTATAAATATGTCTGATACTTGATATATTATATATATATGTATTATATTGTGTATAGATTATACTGTGTATCCATATTATACTGTCACGTATTAACATCAATATGTCAACCATAACTTTTACAATTTACTGTGTAAACAGGTAAATATGATATTGGCTCGGAATGTCATACTAAATCTTGCTAAAAAAAACACAGGTAAAAATTTGAAGCACGGTAAATGCAGAACAATGTCAGAAGCATCTACACATATGCCATGCTTTGTGAATAGATCTCCTGTCCAGGCATGCAAGTTCACCGCACTGTCTCCAAGCAAAATTGCAAGAAACAACACCTGCTGATTCCCTCGACTGGTCCATGGTTAAACTAAAGTTCATCAATGCCACCATATAGAAAACCTGTCAGCTTACTGCATACTGTATCATTATTTGGGTGCCATATAAGGTCATCTAAAGAGGTTTTGATATCATTTCTCCTCACTTGGCCAGGTATTCATGCCCTTGTAATTGGCACAGGAGTCACCTTCGAGAAGTGAGAATCACGGATTTTCACAACAGGTCCTGAAAGTTCAAGCCATGTTCATCAAAAACTTTCCCGTTCTTTTTCTGGAACTCCTGAAAAGAAAAGACAAAGTCGAGGAACATGCATCTCAAAAAATGACTCACGTACCCAAAACAAAGAAACATGTTTTATGGAAGAAGGCACTGTCGCAAACAAATGGGTTGGTTGGTAACTCATGATTTAGTTCCAAAAGAACATGTCCCAATTATGGCGGGTGCAAGGCTGCAACAGTGCGATTCATCGCCTGCCTTCAGTGAATTTGCAAACAACAATCACAACCCAAGTAACCTCATTCTGATTGATCATAATTTCTCATCCAAACAGCGTATCCCCAGGAATGACAGATGCATATCTCCAAGGGTCTTCTTTTTTACCAACCTAACACACTGGTGTTTTGCGAAACTCCTTGAGGTCGTCCACAGTGCCGGACCTTATGAACTGGTACGCAGGTTTGTTCTGGAAACAAAATACACACCAATGAGTTTTGTATACACAAATCAGTATATACATTTTAACTTATATACTATATATATATATATATATCGCAAATAGTAATAAGCACATGTATGCACATATCATACATATATGATTTATCATATATACATATTTGCATAGTTTCCCCTCCAGTCACAGTGGTAAATGAAGGTCGAGTCTATCAGGATCCCCAAGTAAAGACGTTTTAATAATACTGATGGTGACCATATACTACGGGGTAGGCGAGTACCCCCAACATAGAGACATATCATATATATACATATATATACATCCATACAAACCGATAATATAATCACAAGGAGATGATCAAGTAAATTCAAGTGGTGTTTCAGTAAAATACAACAAAGAAAACACTGCAAAAAGAAACAACAAACAACAGCCAACAACATCCACCCAACAACCAACAACAGCAACAACCAACCAACAACCAACAACCAACACCACAACCACAACAACAGCAACAACAACAACAACAGCCATTACTGCTGCGAGCAAAGCAACAAACAAGGATATGAATATCATTGAACATCTTTGATCTATGCATACGTAAATTTATACAGACTGTAAATTAGAAACTGTTTTGCCCCCAGAACAAGGCCAATAGAAATCTCATGCAAGTTTCCAACCAAACTGTGATGGATTATGCTTAGGACGGTCGCAAGCTAAGGGCATGATCAAGACTCGTGTTTTTGGCTGTTTTTGTAGGAACCTCTGACAGACTTGGTTTCGCTACGTGACTTTTACGAAGCCTCGCAGCAATGATCTGAGATACATTGTCATTATCCATCATTATCCTACATGCTGAAATAAGGAAGCACTTGCTCAAGGTAGTGACCTCGTCAGTACCGGATGGCTTGGTTTTTTTTCTAGCACTTGCCCAATGGATTGAATATGATTGAATCCATGGTCCTTCAAACATATTGAAAACTGCGGCATCCGGACAGAAAAACTTCGCAAAGGACCACAAGGGCTTCTTCCTTGGTGCTCTTCAATGCCTCAAGGCAATGGTTTTGATAAAACCCATGGCTGTTTCATGGGCGCCCATACATGGCTTGAGCCCCGCATGTTGACATGATGGTGTGTCAGCATCATGAAACACACTACATACAGGATAATACTGGTGTGGATAGTTGACATCTAAGTTATTCAAACCTGTTCCACTAGTAACTAGTTGGGTGAGCAATTGAGTGAGTTAGTACTGATTTTGACAACGATCAAGGTGGCCACAGGGTCCGTGACTATGTTTGTTTTGGTGCAGCGACCAAACAAACCAGAAGATGGTTCTGCCCTAAGCCATATATCGAACAGGCTTTGCATATCGAGGACCTTCAACTATTCCAAAAGCAATAGCACACATATGTACGTATATGCATATATATATTTATATTTATATTCATATGTAAATACATATATAAACAAATACATATATTAAGGAAAACACATATATATATACTATATATACACATGAGTTGTGCACATATCAATAAGATTGTGGATGCATCCAACACTTAGCTAATTAATCTGTTTCAAGTTCATGCCGCACATGCCAAGATTTTACCATCCAACAAAATTCCAACAAATAGGAGTTCTGGACCATCAACAACCTGCAGGAAGCTTGATTTGTTGTTTGTAAGTGGTGCTGCTGCAATGATTTTTGGGTGCTTCAGCCAAAATGCCGTGGAGTGTGACTATCAAGCACTCCCTGTAGCTCTTTCCAGCCAGGGTTCAGTGACAGGATTTGCATGGATCAAAGCCAAGGTGGGTAACGTACAGACTGTGAACCCCACAGGTTGTTCTGTAAACTAAAATCGCCGGTGTTCTGGGAGTCTACCACCCCTGTTGCCAGGACCTTTACAACGTACTTGTAGGTCAATGAAACCCTAGCTGAGTGGCCAGCCTTCACACTGTCCAACAGGAGGATGTCATCAAACTGAATCACCACCGGCAGCATGATAGCATCCTACGGTGTAAGGGAAAATGGCGACTGATCACATTTGTCTCATGTAACTTGGATCTAGTAACAAATGTTCAGAAAGTAACGGCTCCAAACAGGACTGCGCAAAATGTGGATCAATCGGTAACGTGCACTGTGTGTACCACAGAATTTCCAAAGACATAAAAAACATGTACATACATCTTTGACCAAATGACATGCTATATTAGCCATCGGGCCATCAGCCCAGCTTTGATATTTCACACCTTGCCATTCACAAAATTCATGTCCTTGATCAGCTGAATAGTTTGACTAACCACCTGTCGCTCTCATTGGTCGAGCGAGTTTGTGACAAAACATCCCAGCCATGCTTGAAGAAACAGCAGGAATTGATGAGAATTGATTGGGATTTCATTTCGAATTATCACCAATCTTCAAAAAATAAACAACTTCTATGGTATTGTATGGTCATGTTTTGAGCGAAACTTTCGTACGATAAAAACCTAGCCCCAAATTTGAGATGAAGTTGCTCGGGATGTGCATGCCCCATACTCTCGATGGCTACTGAAAATATCAAGTAGAGCCTGAAATTTCAGCCCGAAATCCGGCGAAGAAAACATCTCTTTGGTGAAAGGACAAACAATCACACGAATCAAAAAAAACAAGTTAACATATTGATGCTGATGCCTCAACAAAGTCATACAAAATCAAACAGCGATAAACATGTTTCATCCAAAATATCTCAGTCACTGCTCTCCAATGCCATCTCTTCTTTGTTCCATGATTTTTTTCATCACCTTACTCCAAAATGTTCAATCTTTTCCTCGTAGTCAATGTGATTCCCCCACCCCCAAAAAAAAAAAGAAAAAACAGCAATAGCCAATAGCCTCTGGTTTCTTCAATACATCTGGAGACTCATTTTGGAAAAGGCTGTGGTACCTCCAACAGAAGGGGTACCCCCACAACGGGTGGGCAATGTAAGTCCACCTCCGAGTAGATGAAGGGTTTCGGTTCACCGTGAAAAACCATTCGTTTGTAGGGAAAGGATGACTTCTGGTGTGTCCCATTCAAGTTGTAGGGAAAGTTAACTCCACATTATATTCATGTCACTGTTTCATACCGTCTCATCATGTGCACAGCTTGAGGTGTTCACCACTGCATCCTTCACCCTCTGTCACAAGGTGTTGCTGCAACAGCATGGCAGGGGGCACATCTTCAAATACTGAAAGGCCTCTGGCTTCTTGCCGTAGTTCCTGCAGCACTTTGGGGATTGTAAAATGTCCACCGTTGTTAGGATCGAGCTACCCCGAACTCAGTTGCCAGGCTAACAGTAAGCGGAGCACCCTTAGCGATATAAATTCAAACAACATCACACATTCATAACAGTCTTGTCTGGTCTTTATCGCCAACCTGCAAAACTCTTTGAAAAGGAACGTCCTCATGTACTTGGAAATGTCTGAGTAAAGGGTGCGCTTCTCATCCATCTGAAGTGTGGTTTCCCAATCAACCTCAGGTCGTGTTGGATTCAGAGTTGTGATGGGAATTGATGGACGGTACACCTCTGGGCAGAGTGTCCTCGGATTCATCGGTCCGACATTTTCCATGGGTTTTTGTAGCTGATCTGAAAAAATGGGTCAAACAAATTCACTAAAAAACAGTTAAAACCTCGCACTCATCCCATCCCATCAAAAGATCCCGAAAACACAGTGAAACACCATCCACTGTCGTAAAGGTTTTTGAGGTCCCTATCCTTTGTTGAAAACTGATGCCAGGGAATCTATTTACCAAAAGGAAATGCTCATTTGGAAACTCATTTCCGCGAGCACTTGCTATTCATGAACAACAATCCAGCTAACCAGTTGGTTAGAAGGCCCAACAAAAAACAGGGGTGTAATTGAATGTCAGGAAGGGATCCTAAACTTACTATATGTCAACTGGTTAATGTCCATCAACAGCTACTTCTTGCTGGGTATCTGTCATGGTTGGTCCCGCTTTAACCTTCCATGATGCTTCCGAATGTTTGGAGGTCCTACATGCCATACATTTGTATATAATTAAATATCTTTAAATATGCATGTCTACTGGTACAACCTGAACATTTTGGAAAATAGGATGAATAGGAATGAACAGCCAACCAGGTGATATGTTTCACAGCCATCCACGTGAAAAACGTCTCCAAGCGTTGAGGGAAACCGACCATCCAAGACTCTAAGTAGTCCAGGTAAGGCAGCACCTGTAACAAATGAAATTGCTGGTGTTTTGTAGAAAATGTTTCTTTTGTTGCTATCAATTCAGAATACATATGACATGAATGACATGAAACAATACACAATCCATATATATATATAGATATGTAAGTATCTGCAGGTATTCTAATCCTAACCATTGATGTGAATACAAAACAGTCACTGATTGATTAGACAAAGCTTTGAGAAACTATGTTCCTTTGTCCAAACCGCGAACAGCATACGGGACATTTGTGAATACCAATCCTGACCACCACAAAGTGAGAAACGGTTTCACCTAAGAATGCACTACAGTAATAGACTCATAAATGTCCTCATATAGAATATAGAATATGTAGGTGTTGCATTTGTATGGCATGCGTATTACGTATTGATTTGTCGGACTTTAGGAGGCAATCTTAATCTGTTTGTAGCTCAAAAGTGGACTTCCTGAGACCAAATGATTCATGCACAAAATTGGTTGATGGACAAAATCACCCTGCAAAATGGATATGGTTGATATATCCTGGTTGATATATCCTGCAAATGACCCGTTTTCAAACCTAAAGCATCTCAACTGTCCAGATTTTGTCCATCAACAATCAAACTCTATGCGTAAACTAATAATTTTGTAGATGAGATGCAAACAAAAAATGGGTGTTTCCAAAAAATAGGGGTACCCCAAAATGGATGATTTATAATGGAAAACCCTATTAAAATGGATGATTTGGGGGTACCACTATTTTTGGAAACATCCAAATAAAACTGTTGAGGGGACCTGCCATCATCAAACTGGGAAGTCAAGGTTTTGACTTCCGCCGCATCACTGCTGAAGACCACTGCCCCGCTATGTTCATCCATTAATCTTGTCGGATGCCCTTATAATATATATATATAGATATTTGTTGAGATCTATATAGATAATTATATATTGAATGTATGATATGGCTATATATACCCTATAGCCTATGGCTATGTCTGGTATTGGTTGGCATAAGTCTGGCTCAAAATTCCAGTACCAAAGAAACCACACATTTCAAATACGGCTATAACATCTATCATTCCAACCACTAATTCAATCATTTTTCAGCCTGCAGAGTGAACCCACCTGGTCAAACATGTCAGCCCCGGCAGCAAAGTCCAAGGTGTACCTTTTGTTGCATATCGATCAAAGGGGACATAATTTAATGTTGGTAAACTGTAACTATAACTTGGGTCGTGCCAAAACACTGGAAAACCAGTGGATCATTAAGGTTCATAGGGTTCCCTTCATTAAAAAATGAATAGGTACAACTTCTTACTGTAAAACTTACCCACTGTCAGCCGGGTTTTGACAACCCCCAAGTTATGACTATACGTAAAACTTGATATAACAATTCACTAAAAGGATTGGGAAATTCCCACCCATATGATCAAATTGACTCTGAAAAAAGCAAGTGATGTGAGATTTTGCCTCGTAAAGAATATGACTAGTGGACTTGGCTTTTTTAGACATCACCGACAAAAAGAAACGGGCAAAAGCGGGATGGTTTGACATGGCAACCACACAAAGATCAACACTTTCAAACACACATTCATATCAAATCATCTGGAAAATCTCACGCATCTTGCCACCTCATGGAAAAAAATCATCCCTATGCCTGGCAGCACTAGTTTTCATATTCATTTCATGCAGGGATAGTAGAGATTCCCATTGCCTCCGGCATCATCTGTCAAACCCCATCGTCACGACTGCTTTCGGCGCACTTGAAGACTCTGTATCTAAACCTGAGAAGACGGTTTTAGGCTGACTTTTGGTTGGCAGGTAACAAAAGTATATATAGATGAGTTATGTTGCAATATGATGTTGATGTTTCATAATTCTTCCTACGAGTACTGTGCTTACTTTTGAGTCTTTTGAAGAGGATAAATATCCACTTTTGAATCTGTACACCTGGGAAGAACAATTTAAACATAAGAAAGTGTGAAAAAAAACGATAAGAAATTGTAAACAGCTGTAATTGATCATCCCACTTCCAACAACCTCGCTTCGTGGTTCACAAAGTGCATGTGTCCTATGTGTCTTGGCGCCACTTGCGGGGAAAGGAGTATCCGACTCCTAGGGGAAAATGAAACCTTCTCACGTAGTTCGCCGTTGTTGTTGTGTTCCTCTTTGTTGCCGCCGATATTGGATGCTTTTTTGGTATTGACCCCTTGTTGTCATGGAAGACCCAACATCCCCCAAAGAACACCAACACACAACACACAACACACATGCAGCCTGTTTCATGCCCAGGCACTCAAAGGTGGGGTTTAAGGTGTTGTACAGCATCATCAGCAATCTGAGTCGCAACTCAGGTTGCCTCATCCCATAGCTGATTTCGCTGATGGAGAATGACGTGACTTTCAGCTTTCGTTTGTCGTTTTTTTTGTTGGAAAACGGGATGAAACAAAAAGTGGAAACTCCCTTCGCTATACTACAAACTTATGTAAGTCCATATCATGCCGATCCGATTCCCAGCGTATATGTTTGAAATCCAAAGCATATCTATATAATTCAAAATGTGTTCGCATGGTTCATCTTTGTGAAAAAACGCCATGGGATAGCAAAAGCCTATGTGCTTTGATGTGTTCTTCTTCAACCAACCCGAGGCTTCTCCAGCATGTGCCAATGATCCATGAATAAATCTTACTCAAAAACAACAACATTCGAAACACAAACAGGTTGGGAAGTTGTATACAACATCCCGTGCCCTTTTGAGGTTGGCCCACCAAGACACCCCAATTTCCTGTAGCATCCCTTGTAATTTGTTGCCCCCTTTTCACCATATATGCATCCAGAAGTCTGCTCCGTGTCTGCGCTAAAGAGCTCGCAGAGTTGTGTGGTGGCGGTGTCCAAGTGTTTGGGGTCCTATGAATGAACAAAGAAACAATTCATAAAATATTGAAGTATGGATTGATGCGTTTAATTGTCAGACTTTTCATTTAAGAGTTGTTTTGTTGTTTGATTTCCCAAAACGGATTGTTTATCTCCTTGTAAAGTGATATTGTTGGAGACAAATGGATTTTTTTAAGGTAATTTCGTTGACTCTGTGCTTGATCTTCGTTGCTCAAGTTAATGGTACTCGGAATTGTCCAAAACGAAAAGCAGCCCCAATCAGTCCTCTAGCAGAAGCAGCATGCTCAAAATCAGGGCAAAGAAGCTCTGGGCAAAAGGTGGGATTGGTGGCAAAAGGGTCAAAGAAAAACATGCAAATGAAAAAGAACAGAATCTACAGAAGACATGAATTTAGTGGACCATAGTGGACCTATTTATTATCCATAGACATGTACCAACTATTGCAAATCGTCGTACATTGGCGACAAGCAGCTACAAACAATCTGATCACCTCAAACGAATGTGACCGCTACTTGGCACCATAGTGACCATGTGGCACACCGCTTTATACTGGGGAGAAATGAATATCTTGACGAGATTTTTCCAAACACTCACATTGAAAGGCCAAATGGGGGCTTTGTATCCCACGCGTTTTTTCAAAGTAAGAACTGCAGAAACAACCTTCAAATATAATTTGAATAGTACTGTTGGCATCATTCTGATCATTCAACTGTCCCTGAAGCAAACCACTCAATCATGGCATGTCGGCATGTCATGTGAATAAACATCGGTGCCGCCTCAATTTCCTTCAGGCGTTCTTCAGGTTTGTTGTCCGGGATGGCGGAGAAAAGGTTCTGACAGCAGCGCAATTGATGTGTTTTTGTTTGAAACAGCTGTTTTCAGCTGAAGATCCCAAGAAATGGCGGTATATAAGTGGTATCTACTGCCAATGTGGGTGACTAATACAATATGCTACCTACCACCTATTAAGGAAACCAGGAAACTCCATTGAAAGAAATGCTGATTTCATCTCAAGTCATGTCACGTTTTTTTCGGCACAACTTCCTCAAGGACTTCCATGGTTTCAAACCTTTTGTTGGTGCATCCGATAAGAAGTGGTGAAAACAAGTTCCTCGGAAATCACAACAATTCCATACATTTCCTGATTGACCTCACACAACAACCAGCATACCTATGTCTTGACTCAATGATTCTAATGCCTCTTAGATTAATGCAAAAGCTTCAACCTCTTTGTGCATTGAACAGATAAACGAGAATTTGTTTTTGTTCAACATGCATCATTGACAGTCATGAGTCATGAGGACCAAACACCAGAATATACCAGAGTTCGTTGTTTCAACCCTGCACCTTGCTATATTCTACCAGAAGGTCCAACACTCCTCCATAGTCGAACCTAAGATCTTAGCACTTTTCAGTGCTGTCGCAGCTATTGAAAAAGAAAGATGTTTGGTAAATTTAAATGAAGGTCATGTGTGACTGGGATAGAATACGAGAGAACTCATATCTTATCAAATCTTCTGCTTTTATATATAAAATACTTGAATCTTCTTCACCACATGGCTATCCTGGATGCTTATCGATTCACCATGCCGAGCAAGCAAGAATCTTATGGCTAATCGCCTGATTTCAAGATGGAACTCGTGGGTCCAGTTTTGGTCAACTTATAAACCTGCCAACTTAGAAAGCCCTGACATGGCATGAGGTCTGGAAATGATGGCTCAAAATTCTTGACCTCAACAGTCCACCACTTGCAACCATCCGAAAACAAACAACGAAAACCAAGGAACTCTTTTGTGTCCTGGACATCCTGACCACAAGGAGGCTTTGAATAGCTCAATGAGCAAAAGGGATGCAAGGGAAATCAACAATGATAAAGCATGATAAAACATGATTCGTCGTGAAACATTCAAAGTGTGATACTAAATCATAATGCATCCTCATGAATCGTGTTCGAATACAACATGAAGAATGACTCGACATGGTACTAATACTATGTTACTATGTCATGACATGATAACCCTACAATAGAAAACAACAAACAGAAAACACTTCAACAGTGGAGTATCCTCCATTGACTCATGGGTCGCAGGCACCACAACCCAACGGGGACTACCGCGAATCATGCCCATTGGAGTCCACCTTGAAGACATTCTTGAACCTCTCCACGAAGGCTTTTTCTGCTTCTAACCCTTGCTGCTGCTGCAACAGTCTCCTCGGAAAAAATCAAAGCAAAAACTGCCATAATCCGTGGAGGGGTTTGTTTTTCAAACCAAATTGGAAGTTTGCAACAACAACAATAGGACTCATGGGACCCAACAAAAACCAATTATCTTTTGTTTGTAGATACTTGCATCTTAAAGGCCGGTCTAGGTGTTTTGATATCTTTTCTTGTCGACTGGTTCTTGGAAAAGTTGTTGCTGTTTCCAACATGTACCCCCATGACCGAATCCATGCACATGTGTATTGTGAGACTTGGGGTGAACTATTGCAATCCTGTGCCTGGTTTGGTTGGTCTGACTGGTGACCAATATTTTTTTACATAATTTACACCATCTATTTATCTTCAATAGCACTACTGCTGGGAAACAGGAAGCATGTCCAAGAAAAAGTGAAACTAGAGACTCGGTCACCATCTGAAAACCCTTTAAGCCTGGCAATTCACGTTTCGGCTGTGAACCTTTAAGAAGGTAAATTGATAAAATTCCAAATTGAATTACATATATATAGCCCATACCACCCATGTATGGGTATATTTACCTACAATTGGGTTTGATTTGTGTGGTAAATGTAGGTAAAACCACCATACATGGATGGTATGGGTAGGGTATCAAAATAGCTCGCTTTGAATCACATGGAGTGGTGTTGTATACTCTTCATCAAAGAATCTCGCGGTTCCGATGACCTGACATATTTTAGGGATCCCCACTGGAGCCACTCGGCACCCTGTACAATGGCATCATCCTGCAGCTGCGACAGAGATGGAAGGTACAAACACAGGGAGGACACATCCACGTTTCATGGTAGCGTGGAAGCGGCTGAATGATTCTGGATACATGTATATATATATATATATACCCGCCTGGGAACTAACATATCCCTTACCAGCCGGCACTATTGAGTCGATGATGTTTTTTCCTTTTCCTAAGGTCCTAAGGTGGGACATGTCAGTTCCCTGGAGAGTATAACAAGTCTTTAAGGCACATAAATCTGGTTCCACCATGTTCCATGTCTATCTTTGGGGATCTTTGCTGGTCCACTGGTTGCTACCGGTATGGTGGGTTACTATGAACTTTCAAATAATGATTCTGCTCAAAGGCCTGTTCTCAATCAGTGGCTTGCTGTAGCCATGCAACTTGCAAAACCTGATTAACGTCATCATGTTGAACAAATAAATATATAACATATGGGTATATGATATATGTATCTAAACGTAAACAATATATATATATTGTTTATATTTTTATACTATGTTTATGTTCCTCATGCACACATTGATATCCAGCATTTTTCTAAGAACATATATAGAGCCCCACCACGACTAAGGTCTGTGATTTCCCACTAAAATGTCAGCTCTGACACCTCCGCGTCACCGTAGTTGATATAGGTCGCCATGACCGATCTCCCTGAGACTTTGTTGTTTGCCGCCATGACCAAAAACATGCGATAAAAACAAATACACTCCCTGAAACTAACATAGCACCTGAAGGTGGGCCATCCCAAAAGGAATTTCATCTTCCAACCACTGATTTTCAGGGGCAGGCTGTCAGTTTCAGGGAGAAACTAACATCCAAATGTTCAGGAAATCACCAGTCAAGTTTTCTCAATCAGCACCCTTTCCTTGGCAAGAAAACCTCTTGGTGCCGTCTCGCAAGAGGTGAAGAAATGGAAAATCACAGGATCCTGTGGATACATGGGGATATTTGGATATTTGGATATGCCAACCTTTAACAGGGTTTGCAAAACTTCCAAAGGTAAACATTTTAACACCACCAGTTTTTAGCATGAGACTGGTAACCTCCTTGCATTGCCACCACTCTCAAAAAAAAACAATGTTTTTAAGTGACTGGATATATAAATATATATATATATATACATATATAGTTTGTCCCTCTATCCTCTGCAGCAGGTATCTTCAACTGTATCACAAAAAAAACAGTGATTGCAGGGTGTCGCCCCCAGAAACTCCATCAAACTGACAACAACACCCACTAAACAACTTCCCCTTTCATCTTTCCCATGGACGAACCCTGAAACCGACTGCGAGGACAGCAACGAATTTTCTGAAAAAAATCTGAAGCCTGGATCGTCTTTCTCAGGGCAGGAGGGTATGCAGCTGGGCCGAAACAGCAGTTCGGATACATTGATGCTACGTCATCAGCAGCACATCAGATGCTGTCACACTCATTAAAAATCAGCTAAGGATGGACATTCACAAAACATGCATTCACAATTCCTAATCAATGATGTATCCTCATGCATTCTACCAAACCAGTCCAAACGGCAATGTTGGCTCCCAAACAGATTCAACTGATGGTCAACATTCTGTATCAATTCATCAAATCCAAGGCAAACGAGTCTGCAGCCATAGAAATTCATCAGATGCCTGACGATCCAGGCCGTGAGGCCAAATACAATCCCCAAAACTAACAGCAAAAGCTCCTGTCAATAGGCCATTTTGATAGGAATCATCATTTTCCAACCATTCATATTCAGGTGCTTTTGCTGTTTGTTTCAGGGAGGGTAGATTCACTACAAGTTCAGGGTCAAATTGTAGATGAGAACTGTTACCAATCGATCCAAGTCTCCGGAAACTGATGCCCAGCATGTCCAAATTTCACATTTTGAGCGCGGCAAATACAACCTGTTAACAAGACTGTTGCCCATATTTAGGTCTCCAAGCACACCACTCCTTCTCAAAGACAAAACAAAAGCACATGGGAGGAATCAACAAGCAGCAACGATAATGTTGTTGATAATAGTGATTTTGTTATTCTGTTTGTTTTTCCAGCTCTTGTTGTTGTTGTTGTTGTTGTTGCTGTTGTTGTTGTTGTTGTTGGATTGGTTGGAGATGTTGGAGGCTGTCGGATGTGCAGTCTACACTGGTAACCAGTCCGCCCCTTGGGTGGCGGAGGGGTGGCGCGTTCCGGATCCAGCAAACCCGAATGCACCTGGATGATTGAATGTAATGACACTAGGCACGTTATGTATTCAATCAATATTTCTATATCCATATAAGACTTATGTAATGTTGACCCCGGACTAATAAACCCCTGGTGGTTGTTTAATTGGGGGGGTCTCATTTTTAAAGGTGATTTATCATTTTTGGGGGTACCCCCCTTAATAATCACTATAGGGGTTTTTTAAATCCGGGGTTGACATTATATCCATAGAGGAAAGGTTGTGTTTTGAATTCTATACATTGTATATCATTTCAAAGGTTAGTAGTATCAACATATTCTCATTGGTATGAGACAACTTAGCATGACGATAATGATGATGGAATGAATGATGAGGATGCCGCTGATCCTGATGACCCTTAATAGAACGATTAAATATTCATCATGATCAGTGTACATTACTATCACTTTCATCTTGATTGTCAGTAGTCACTACGTTTGTACCGCATAATGCCATTATCAATACAGTATTGACAGCATATACCATATATGGCACACCATATTCACATATTCAAACATTATATATTGGTATATAGAGAACAGCCATGTCCTGACCTACATTACTCGGTATACCCAACCCCCAAAACCCCGGTTTAACCATGCTGTATTAGTGGAATGGTAAACGGTGACCCCTTAGAGCCTCCAAACATCATGGCATCTAGGAACATCTTATCAACTGAAAATATCATGTTGCCTCAATTGTCAATAGATGTGTTTTACGTGTTTTCAAGCTTATCTGTGAATAGATGATAAGTATTGGGTACAAGTAACCAACAAAAACCCTGCATATATGTTTGTTCAAGAAATATTATGTAAGATATATTATGTATATATATATATAAATATATATATATAAACAGAACCATACATGTTTAAACGTATGTAATACCAACATACATTTAGTGCATATCATTCAATCACCCGCGGGAAGTTCCCCATCGGATTTTCGGCACGCAGCCGAGAGGAGCGAAAACCCTTTCAGGTTCGCGCCTTGACTATCGCTACTGTTTGATGGTTCAAAAATCAGGCGGTTCCACCAGTTGAGGCTCGGTAGCTTACACCCCTGAAAATTAACATGGAACCTGGAAATGATGTTTTTTTTTAATAGGAATCTCCATCATTTTCAGGTTCTATGTTTGTTTTGGGGGGTGTATCCCATTATTTACAAGATTATACATCTCAGGTGGTTGTTTGATGGGATTTCTGAAGCATCAACAGCTATCATAGGCAAAATCATTCAGACCAAGACATTTCCCCCAGCCGGAAAGCAGCTTTTGAAAAGCAGGTTGAAATCTAAAGAAGGCAACACTATAGATACCTTGTCAAACTATCACTCAAA
This sequence comes from Breviolum minutum Mf 1.05b.01, assembly GCA_000507305.1. Classification (NCBI taxonomy): domain Eukaryota; class Dinophyceae; order Suessiales; family Symbiodiniaceae; genus Breviolum; species Breviolum minutum. The sequence continues at coordinate 52,007 of DF242621.1, forward strand.
AATCAAGATGTTGGGTTAGTTGCGCCCCATCCAAAGAACATCAATAAATCATCCTTGTAATAAAACAACTGGATTGCCTGCAGTACAAATATACACAAGCATGTGGCACCTATCAATATTTCCTAAAAAACAATTAGCATATTCCTAGCATATCCTCACTTAGTGCTTCCAAATCGATCTGTGCTTTGCATAACTTTCTGGTCTATTTTGGATGCCTCTCCAAATTTCAACCTGCAACTGTGCGAACTGTGCATGAAGCTGCCGGCCACACTTTGGGGGCACATTGGTAGACAAAATGTTTCAGCGCCATCTATGGACAGAAACATGTTGGTTTGTTGTATACAAAATATATCTGTTTACCAAAATCATATCTATATATACATAATATATCATATATATATATGATTTGATTAAAATCATAAAACCTCTTGACATTTGGTTAACATCAACCTTTGCTGCCTGTGCTGCCTCATTGATCTATCAGTTTTTCAAAATGGATGATGGACCTAAATGTGTTCAATGAAATGACGACTCAATGTGTTGTTGAATTCAAATCTTCATACAATTTCCAAAACCTCCTGTTTTGAGTTCACCTCCGTGTCTGCTGGATGATCCGGTAACTCGAAGTCAAAGGCCTCCGGTGCCGTACACACCTCGGGAAGGCACCAGGTGGAATTCGGTTGGGGTCTGACCTTTGAATTACACCAATTTCGTTGGTACAATTCTACCGGAACCTGCGGGGGGTTTGCATTCCCGCAAACCCGCAAACCTTTAAACAAGCACTAGGATACACTAGGATTGGATACTTGGAGAATCATCCACTCTGACTTGACCCAAATTCAGTGATAAAGACCCTCCACCTTCCACCAACCCTGCCTGTAGTCAAAGATTTTGAAGCATCCGGGGTGTCGGGTGTCCAAACCTTGAAGCATCTTTTCTTTGGCAGAAAAACCCATCAACAACCCACCATTTGGATGAAAAAACGTCAGGTTTTCATAATATTGGTTTCATGTATCTGTCATGTTATCATTTCCTTGGGGAGTTGAAGAATTGGTTTGGCCCTATGACTTTCCATACTCGCCTGTGTTCGATGCTTCCAGGGAACACAAAGCCAAGCGTACACAAAGCAAGTCTTTTGAAGTTCCAGGTGACCAGTGATTGCAATAAAATGAGGGGAAAATTTCCATTGGGTCTGACATTACAGAACTTAGGTGTTAATATATATATATA
>DF242622.1:2179-15287 GCA_000507305.1 Breviolum minutum Mf 1.05b.01
GAACCAGCCAATGGACTCTTAAAGCTGGTTTCTGCCATGGGTAATGGGTAGGCGTGGCAAACGTTTTGTTTTTTGTTAGGGGGTCAGTACGCTGCTGTTAGAGATTCTGGGCGCTGTGCTGGGAAGGCATGTTGGGCACGATTCCTGCTGCTGTTCGGCTGTTTCGGAACCAGCCAATGGGCTCTCAAGGGTGGTTTCTGCAATAGGTAGGTGTGGCATAAGCTTTGTTTTTTGTTAGGGCGTCAGTACGCTGCTGTTAGAGATTCGGGGCGCTGTGCTGGGAAACTTTCAAGAACAAAAAAAGCCACCCTTTTTGACGTGTCTGCAACTCACATACTGACGGGGTCGGCGGCATGGGCGGTAGCCCTTCAATAAATCCGGGCGCCGGCCCATGGCCCAGGCGGTCCGTGCCCTTGCCGGAGGCCTTCGGTTGGTAACCGAAGGTTATAGAGGCGAGCCGCCCCTGCCGCCGACCAGCTCGGGCTCACCTCGGGGTCACCTCCGACCCACCTCCCCCGTACCAGAACCCTTGTAATTTACAGTGTATTTTGCTCATGGTGTTCAAAAACATCGTGTTTTACGGTGTTTCGTGCCCTTCGCGGATCCGGACTTTCATCTTGGCGCTATCAAAAAACCACGCGTTTTACGTGTTTTTGGGGTTCAAGGGGTGCCCCGGGACGGAAAAAATGACATGTTGATGGTGTTTCGACTTACGTCGGGTAAAATTGCTCACACGATGGGGCGACATGAGGCCAAGATAGGGCCAACATAGGGGCAAGATAGGGTCAACATAGGGGCAAGATAGGGTCAAGATAGGCCAACATAGGGGCAAGCTACGCTAGGGTCAACGACACGGGGCAACCTAAGGCCAAGATAGGGCCTACATAGGGGCCGGATAGGGCCAAGATAGGGGCAAGATAGGGTCCACATAGGGCCAAGCTAGAACATAGGGCCGGCGCCCGGCTGCCAGGCGTAAGCCCTTAAATCAATCAATACGATATCAATGTGAATCAATATAAATCAACATAAATCAACATAAATCAATATAAATCAATATAAATCAATATGGATCAATATGATAAAATGATATCAAATGGCCCAAACCTCTAAATCTTGCTCAAAACTTCCACGACTTTTCTTGACCAAGGTTGCAAAGCAACTGCATGTGCACCCAAAAGCTGCTGCACAGCTGCTAAGGATGCCTTGGCTGTCTTGAGCACAACAAATCCATGCAAACCTCAAGTGATTCGCGGGGTATTTGGATATTCTCTCTGCTACAATTCAAAGAGGCAACGAGATCAAATCCAATCGCGTCAGTCGCACACACACCAACAGTTTCCATACCTTCTGTTAAATTCCATTTTTCCGAACTTATCCAGAGTCGAATCTCAGGCAGTGGCAGGCAGTGTTTGGAGACGGTATTCCAAGATACCGGCGGCTCCAAGTCTACCAGGGCTTGCAGTAACTCGTGCGACGGGCTTTCCAGGACTCTTCTTTGGAATCGAGCTGCTGGAGCTGCCATTTTGTTCACCCATAGCTGGTCCAGGAGTCTCTCTATATAAGGGCTAGAAATCGGCAGAAGGGGTTAGCAAACTCATGCAGGGAGGTGCACACCGATGCTTGAATGTCAATACTGTTCGCCGTGCTTTTGTCAAAAAGGGGGCTCTCGAAAGACATCTTGGTAGTGTTGATGCTGAGCCAGCACTCTGCAAGATACCAAATGCCGAAGATACATGAAGGTGCTACAAGATCTATATACAAGGATCCACGCGGGCAGTGGTGCAAAACCAACCAGCAACCAGAATGTAGGCACAGCCAAAACTAAGGCATTTGACGACAATATATATAATGAATTGGTTTCAGTCACTGGACTTTTTCTCAGTTCTTGGTGAAACCATACAGTACTCTCCCCACAGCATTTCAAAAGCACTGCTGTTGAAGGTTTGAAGGCATGTGCTCGTGCCCCATTTCTTTGGCTGACCCTTTGTTCAGCAGGCCACGTGCTGAAAACTGCGCCAGTTCCGCTGCTCTGGCGGACCACTGGCCGATGTGACAAAACTGTAACAGGTTAAAATTAAGAAGCAAACCACCTGCTACAAGCTGCGCCATGAGAATACACCAGGCAGCTTGTTGAGGACAGCAAGTCTGGCTCGAAGGAGTACATTCAGAGCTCGCACCCAAAAGCCACCCTCGATGCATGCCTGGTCAATTTATCTGATCATTAAATGCACATCCCCAAGGAGGTCTCCAAGTGTGTTTATTGGTGCACTTCCAAGTCTGATAAGGATACGAAACTCCTCATTCAAAGTTCTTGCACACTGTTGCCAAGATGCATTGATGGCAGCTTTGCACGTCACTTCGGTCGTTCTTTGCGGGCTATTCAAGCAGTTCTCCAGGAAGCTCAAAACCCAATTCCTTAGGGAATCAAATACCTTCCTGAACTGCAACAACGACAAGAACAAAGAGTCATGAGTCATGCACTCTTGAGATGCAACAAAGACCAAATTTCAACTGAATGGCGCTCAGCCTCCATCGCTCACCCTTATCACATGCGCTGATTGCAGAGCTGCAGGTTACGGCAGTCGGTGTCAATTTAACTGATGGCATCGCATTGATCAACTGAAGCGCAGCTCGCCAGTATCCACACGATTCACATGCACTGATAGCAGAGTTGAAGCTAATCACCTTGGACATCCAAGTCTGCAACGCAAACCTGTGCATCCTTTGTTATCTGCGATCGCTTTGTGGGCATCCAGCCAAGAATCACTGGGCTTGACATACACCAAAGGCAGGCTGCATCGCAGAACATTTAGCGCTCTGAACCACTGGCCGCCTTTTTCACAGGCACTGATGGCTGAGTTGAAAGTTATTACCTGAGACTGGGAATGGTTCGATGACTGAAATTGCCAAGGTGATGAGTAGCCAGCGAACGAGGCATTTTTCAGAGTACTAGACTTGCAGACTCGATTCACCACGCATGGGCACACAATTTACATGTGCAAAGTGCAAAAATTCTCAATGATTCGCCTTGATTCGATGACAGGCTGTTTGAATCAGCCAGGAAAGGTCCAAAACACCAAAACGCTGCCAAATGTGTTAAAAGCTGGGAAGCCGTGCAAAGCAATGCAGCCCTAAAAACATCTTGGTAGGAACGGTAGGACTCGCAAAAATAAGAATATTCCAGCAAAAGATCACCGAAATCAGGCAAATCTGTACCTAGCAAATTGTCAAATGATCAAATCTATTTTACGATTGGAATTTGGAACTGCGTTTGCCGGGCCACAATCTTCTCAACTTTCATGTCCTGCATCCTCGCAAGAATTCGGAGGGCAGTGCCCCACTGCTCCCCTTTCTCGCAAGCGCTGATGGATGAGTCAAAACTGATGAAATCTGAGGCGACTCTTGCGCTGTTCATGCGACCTTGGAGCGGTGCTCCCAAGACCCAACGCCCAATGTGCGTAAATCTTCCTAGTTACTAGTTTTATTGAGGATAGGAGGGCCCCACTATATTTCGATTTTCTATAAAGTGACAGGTCAAAGCTGGTCAAGACTGTCACCTTAGCTACGTTTTATGTTGACATGCCCTGTACAAGTCCTTGGTTTAGAAATGATGCCCCCTGAAACTTCTGCCGTGGTTCTTAGAGTTTGGACAGCGATGTGCCAGCGTCCAGCTTTTTCGCAGGCACTTATAGCAGCATTGAAGCTTACGTCAATCCTCTCAATCTTGTCCAGGTACATAGAGTGCAACAAATGAATTCCAAGCTGCCACTGTCCTGCTTTTTCTCCAGAGCTAATGCATGCATCATAGCTAATGGTGTTCGGATAAACTGCCTGTCCGCGAGAAGCATGAAAAACGCAGGAGGCTAGTTGCCATTCTCCATCTTTCTGGCATGCTGAAAGCATGCTGCCGTAGCTGACGACGCTTGGTGAGAGGTTGGTGTGCTGACAGGACTTCAGAAAGTTAAGAGCCAATTCCCAGTGCCCAGCAGCTGCACAAGCACTTACCGTGCTGTTGTAGATGATGATGTTTTGCCTGGCAATGGCCGTTGAACGGCAATTTTTCAGTACTTTGTTTGGTTTCTTGATGTTTCGTGCTTCCCTGTTGCCGCTGATCAGCTCTGATCAGCTCTTGAGGTCAAGACGTCTGGAAGAAACGACAAGAGAATATGGCACATGTCAGTCAACTCAAAGCCCGCTCCCAACAGGACCCAACCTCAGCCCCTCTTGGGAGGACCAATCAAGAAGTTCCACAGCACGCTCCCATTGACTGGACGTCTCACAGGCAGCAATGGTACTACTAAAGCTGATGATGGTGCATTCAACTCTCTGGTCAAACATTGATGACCTCAGCAAGATTAAAAAGCTCGGATCTTGATTTTTGCCGAAATGCCGAAATGCCTGAGGAGCTTGTAAAGAATATACTTGCATCATCATGTTTGATAATTTTTGATGACGTTGGGCCTGCATCTAGGGCATGCCACTCACACGAACCGAGAGCCGCCCACTACGAAACTAAGAGACACCCTACAATACAACGAACAAACGAAAACAATGTACCCCTGATTCGAATGCGTTCAGATTTTTTTGCTGTCATGACGGGTGTGTCCTTTGTGTTCACCAGCTGCCAAAGAACAGTGGCAAGGGATGACACTAGAAAGATATAGTCCTACCATCCTACCCCCATCTTCCAGAAAAATATTGAGCAAGATAGGGCAAGAGTCTTTCTTCTTAACACCAAGCAACAACAAATCCAAAGCAGATTGCCAAAGACCGCTGGTAGCGCAAGCATTCACAGCGGCATTGTAGTGGAAGGCAGAGGTCTCCGCAGCTCCTGGCTGGAGACAAACCGGTCGCCAGTCCGCATAATGCAAACTTCCAGATTGTGAATCGGTACTGGTAGAAGCTCCATGACACGCCATGAGAGTACAAAGATGATGATTGTCTCAATTAAATCAATTACAAACGCATGCAATCACACTACACTAGATTCTGTATGCATTTTGTGCCCCCCAAAACTTCAAACATGACTGCCATGAAAGTTAAGAACCATCACACTTTCTCAAAATGCCCCATCTCTAAACCAAACAAACTACTCCAACGTGAAACTCACGCCAGTGCGCTGCCTTGCCTCTGCGCATAGTAGATAAAACCTGCACCGCTACCTGTGTCACGGATGACACATGATGACACCACAGGTGGCACAACGAAGCCACTGTTGAAGGTCGGCCAAACCTTTGGGACAGCTGATTGGCTGCACTGGCAAGCAAACCGTGCCTTCCCTTGGCGCTGAGCCGCTAGGTCGCTCAAAGCTTTTGTTGCCAAGCGCGGCTGCATCCAAACATCCCAGGTGCTATGGACTGCCTCGGTTTGAAGTGACTTCAAGCACTGCGAAGAGAACAGTGAAGAATCCCTTTTACTGTACGATTTGAATGGTACGGTCGGGATTTGGGAAGATTGCTTGCTCTCAATCTTTGATTGCTAGAATTACTTCTGTCTCGAAGGTTGGAGGTTGGCTTATGTTGGCTTATTCGTTTTTAATTCTAATCACAGCTGGTGAGTGTATGCTGCCAGTGCGCCTCTTCCACCTTGGCTGATGTTGCATCCTTGAGCTGAAGCACAGCAGCAGAAGCTTGGGAAACAAGCTGCTTGCCTGGAACTTCGTCAGATAGATACACTTTGGAACGGCAGTGAGGTGGACCACAAATTAGATTCAGCAGTTCAAATTCCTGGTGCTGCCCTGCCTTGGCAATTCGGGCAGGCCTCCAACATTAGACAACCTTGGCCCAAAGTGGTACTATTTCCACGGTTTCATCCACTCGGCAAATGTCTCGTCGTGTTGGCAGAAATTCGGTCGGGTAAAACCAAAATTCATCAAAATTATATACCCAAAATAATGTGCCTGTACCAAAGATCTGCGGACTTCTGCCATTACATAGTTCATACATATTCATACCAATTGGTTCTAGTTTCGAACCCTGAAGCGCCGCGAGACTCTGCAAGCGGTTTTTCCATGTTCTTACCATTGTTGCAAGTTGAATCTATGTCATCCACCGCTCTCACTCAGGGGGCTGCTACCAACAGCGAGCTTGTTGCTTCGATGTACTTCTTGACCGCGCCAAATAGGCGTGCCCCTTGCTTTTGATTGTTGGCCTCGACAATGGCCTCACGAGCTTCCACAATTCTCTTTGGCCCATCCTCCAATTTTTCGCGCTGTTGACGATTCAATCCAGATGGAGGCGATTTAGCAAGAGTCTCTGCAGCTGAACGCAGGGCTGATGTAGAGCAAGGGCCATCGGTGGATGCGAAGCTGCCCATTTTTGGAGGACCTCTCGTGTTGACTTCTGACACCTGCGCTGGGGTCATTGCAAAAACGTTGGAAGCACTGGATGACAGACCTCCCATGATCTTGCTCACTTCCGCTTCACATTCCTTCAGTTTGGCCACAGCACTGGAACCACTTTCTGCTCTTACCTTGGCCGGCACTGAAATAGCTGCGCCCAAGAGCAATGCTCGGCGCTGCAGCCCTGACGGAGGCAAAGCGAAGGATGTCCCAAAGCTCTGCCCTGCTTGACGCACAAGGACAAGCAAAGCACACAAGAGCCAAGCCCGACAGCGAGCCCTCATGGCTGTACAAATGCTATTCAAGAGCTCGAAGGGAATCAAAGACTTGAGTTAAAAACTATGGCCTGGCAATGCATATTGTCAAAAAAAAGTAAGCTCATTCTCCACACGCATTTGAGACCGCAATCATCTCCACGCACATTCTGAGGTCACGACCTTTCAGCGACTGCGTCAAACGCATGGACTTTCACATAAAACGCTGCAGCAAAATGAAAACAACTTTGGAGTCACATGCCTCATGTTGCGTTCCATCCATAAGGTCACCATGATTCTGTCAAATACTAAGAACATAGCAAAATCAAGCAAACCACTAGCCAAGCCCAAAAGCACTGTACAAAAGCACAGGATGAATCCATGTCTGGCAAATTTTAATTCAAAATGACGCCTGTCAATGTGCGATAGAACTCACAAGACTGTGTGAGACACTTTGCCGCTCCTTGCTTGCCAGCAATGAGGCCAAAAGGCCCAACATAGCGTCCTCTTGTTTTGTCAGGCGGGTATGATTTAATTATAAAAACAGTACAGATCAGTACAGTATATAGCCCTACATGTTCGTACAGGTGCTTGATATCCTCATGTCGAGGCTTTGAATCCTGAAGCTCTGGGACCTGCAAGCTGCGACAAAACTGCATTTAAACATCAAACAACAGACTTGGCATGCGGTGTGGTAGAGCTCCTCGGTGTGCCTTCGCAGTGTCTCATCTCCCCTTCACCTCTTAGTATTTTTTGGTGTACCCAGCATGCTGTTGGACGGTACAGCTTGGCTTAAAACGTGGAGCTCTGCCGGTCAATTGCAGTGGGGCACACGTCTCAGACTTTGAGCATGGCTGTCCGCTGCACGGGAAATTTGGAACACAGCCCCTGCAAGCCACAAAGGCAGCGTCCCGAGAGGACACGTGACACATATTGCTGCATCCTTACAGGGGAGCAGTGCGAAAAGACACATCCCTTCAAGGGTGCCTGGCATCTTGACGCACGAAAAGGGAAAAGCAGTGAAATGTCATTGCTCCCTGGGCCCAGAACTTCCAAGTTCGTTCAACTATTCAAACCTATGTATGCTGGAACTCGGAAGTCTGTATCATTGCACTTTGTGAAGTGATTGGCACACAAGGTGAGATACGATATGAAGTTCCAGGGTTCCAGGGTTGTAGCGCCAGGGGGGCGCACAAAAACAAACAAGGTGCATACTGTAGAGATGACCTATGGTCAAGCCTCTCTTGTTTGAGCATCACGTCGTAGCAACTCAATTTCTGATGCCACCAAACATAACAAACAAACTTCCTCACATCTTTCGGTAATCGCACTCAGCCTGAGCCCTCAGTTTGAGTTTTGGAAAGTGGACAAAGGCAACAATTGCTCCCAAAAAAGTTGGAGAATCTCTTCTTGCATGAATTTTCAATAATTTTCATGGGTATGCATAACCTCTGCCGAGCCTTTGCCTGCAATGTGTTGGCCCTGTATTCCTACGTCCGACTCTGCACGTGCTTATCCAACGAACACGACTCAAGTCGATCTGAGAGATGGACGTCGGATTGGGAACTGGCACCACTGGCTGACTGGCTTGGCATCCCAGAAGCACCGGAATAACCTGCCACAATGCCGCAATATCGGAGGCTGGGTGTTCCCATAACACATCGCAGCTACTTATTCAAATCAGGAGGTTGTCAGTCCACCCCATGAGTAACTAGTTATGGAGAAATTATGGAGAATTTGTTGAATCTACAGCTGTCTATTTCAATACGTTGGTGCATCTCACAAACTCCAAACCAAAACTGTCGCTCCGTCGGATTTTTGCTTGCAGAATCTTGATGAAGCGATGCCTGTCGGCATCGAGCCGCCCTTCTTTTCTGTGATGGTCTTCATGGCTTTTACCACCAGCTTTTCCTTGGCGAATTCTTCTGCAAAGCTGCTTTGCTGACCCTCTTTTCTCCTCTGCCCCCAATCTGCAGCAGTCGCCAAAAAGAAGGTGTTAGGAGTAGGAGGCCTTTTTTATGAAACCAAATGATGATTCGTTTGCCACTGCTACAGCCTGGCAGCAGGGCCCAAATTATGTCATTATATCTGATATGTTGAAAATATTCCCATATCATTTCAGATCTTTATAAGCTCGGAAGGACGCAACTCTCGGGCTTTGAGACGCTTGAGGATTCTCGTGACTTTTGTTGAACTGGCAAGAGTCCAACTTTTCCAAACGATCATCGCTTTGATCTTCGTTCAATGGATCCTGCATAGGCAAAAGAAATTAAAGCAAAATAGTCAAGGGGGAAGTGATATTGCCTTGCTTATCCTGTCGAAGCATGGGCATCTGCAGGACTCACAAAACGCTAAAATATCCTAAAGTTATCCTGGAAACGTCGAAGCTTAAAACCGGGATTTGTAGATCACTGTGCCCATGCTGTCCTGTGGCCATGGCATATTTGGAGCTGTTGATCCACCAAATCGTCTCACCAAATCTACCTCCGTCACAGGGCAGTTGGGGTTTTGCGACCAACCAAGACGTACCAAACCACTGGGAGAGCCAGGCTTCTACTTCGAATTGAATCCAGTCAAATACAATCAATCTATCTCACCATACGTTGCACTGGAATGATCTTGCGCCACATTCGTGTCTATGGAGGACAGCCGGCTGAAAGACTTTCTCCTGTTAAAAATGTTAAAATCCAATGTCACTGAGCGCAAGACTGTCGTAGGATTAGCATTTGACGCCTCATAGACTTGGATGCCACCTGGCGAACAAGAGAGCTTGGCAGCAGCTGTAATTCACACTTTGACGGCGAAAGTCAATCTTCCACCAGGGTCATTTGCTGCAACTGATACAAACATTGATTTCCGAGTTTTGCCTGAGACACCAATATCACCCTCATTAAACTCCAAGCGCTGCTCAAAATTCAGACTCCTTGGCGTTCTCTCAAGTTCCGGCATGTCTCGTCTTTTCAAAAACTGGACTATTGAATTCTGCATTGCCCATTTGTCAGGCGGTGTTGAACAGTCACTGATGGCAAGACTTCCAAGAATTTGTGCGGTTAAGTCTCTGAAGGAACTTTCGCCAACGCTTTCTGGAGACTTGCTCCACTGTAGTGACAATAATGCTGGCTCGTGTGAGCCTTGCATAGCCTTCCATATCCGAGTGGGCCAATTGGTAGGCCATGTTCAACTGCGCAACGAGGAGATTGAGCAGCACAACTGCGACCAAGATAGTGAAGATGATCACGGAGATCCTTACAGCCGAAAACTCGTGCCCGAGAAACAAGCTAAACGAGGGCGTTCCTCTGCAAGTTTGAAAAATTGCCGAGGCTGATCAAACAAATGCAAAACTGGGACAACCAGTCCTCACGCCTCCACGAGGGAATCCTGACCCTAGATACCTTAAAGAGACTCCTTGAAGAATCCTGGAGGATCAAAGTTGAACCCCAAGACCATTCATTTATCACCCACAGAACGAGGGAAAGGAAACAAAGACAAAGAAAGAAAGAAAGAAAGAAAGAAAGAAAGAAAAAAAGGAAAGAAAGAAAAAAAGGAAAGAAAGAAAAAAAGGAAAGAAAGAAAAAAAGGAAAGAAAGAAAAAAGGAAAGAAAGAACTCCAAATAGATAGAAAGATGGATGGAAAAATAGATTGATTGGTATGGATTGATAGATTGATTGATATGGATTGACGGATTGATTGATATGGATTGATGGATTGATTAATAGATTGCCTGATTGATTGGTTGATTGATTGATTGATTGATAGATTGATAGATAGAGATATGAAGAGAGAGAGGGATGGAAAGATAGACTGCGTGTGCGATACATATTATCCAATAGGTGCACTGATCGCTGTAACATGTCATAGACTGATACAGTATAATATGTCCCTGCGTACCGGCACACATTTAAAGATTCTGCAAACTCTACCAGTCGTGACTCTACAGTGTCTGCTGTAGTTTCAGAATACTAATAAAGTCGCATTGAATGGGTCCGAGATTCTCCACCCAAATGGATTGTTCCATCATCACCTTGTAGTTCTCGGTTGGATACATGCCTTTGCTTGATGTTCCCACGGCAAGCTGCGTGGAAGCAAGAAGCTACAACATGTGCAAAGCCGCAAAGCAAAACAAAAAAAACATCAGGATCAAACCAGCCAAGCTGCCCAGCGTGATTTCCAGCAAAGTTTCCATGCCCTTGTCCACGGATGTAAATTCATAGAGGCTGTGATGTAGGGCAGTGATGGCAGTGGCGAAGGCGACGATCAGGAACAGGAAGGCCATCAAAAAGAGCATAACCTGACAGAACAAAGACGTTCACGAAACCCTGTTTGGAGATTGCAGTCTGATCTTGAGAAAGGGTTATGCTGTCAATCACGTCTGAAACTCTCTCATGCAATGCATGACCTCGGTTTGTTTATACTGAATGTCCTCACCCACTGATTTATATACCCTTTCACTTCATTTCTGGGTACAAGGTTTGCCTCGACAAGCACACGGCCACAAACGAGAACAAATGCAGAGATTTGCATCGAGAAAATGCTGAAGTTGACCAGCAGGAGCCTCAGGGGTGACTGCAAACACTTCGAGTCACTGATTTTTACGTTGGATTTGGAAGCAAACTATTGCGGCTGCAAGACTATCGGTTCAGAGCATGTGAGTGAATCTGCACATCAATTGTATGTACCATGAGACACTGGCTGCCCTGTGTCTCAATCACATGTAAGACCCAACAATATAGGAGAAGAAATACTTGAAGCAGGTTCCTACATGCGCAGCCGAGACGCCAATACAGCAACATGCCTAGGCCAGAGAATACTGCATACGCCTCCTGCACAGTTGCTCTTGGTCACCCTTGGACGGTATCATCCTTTACAAAACTGAAATTCCACAAGCCTTTGTGGAGGCCCTGCGAGCTTCTGGATCAACCCCTAAACATTCCTCTCAAATGTCAGTGATATGATGGCAATCTGGGAATCCTGCAGCCCATCTGTAGTTGGTGGAGGCTGGAATGGCAAGAGCACAAAATTCACCCAAGGAACAAATATTTACACGAGTCAGGTATATGATAGCAGGGATCGCTAATTTGTCAACCTGCCACAAAGTCACACCAAACATTACCAAACCATCTCAGTCTTACAGGCACAGGCAAGAGTTTTCTGATGTCTCATGCAATCCAACACAGCTCAAGAGGGGTACCCCAGCTCCTTGGCCCCCGGCTCCATGCATGTAGTTGCAAAGAGTCCAAATTGGTCCGAGTATGCTAAGCAATGGAAAATAGGCTCCTGGCCAGGCCCGAAAATCACTGATCAAAGACCAAAAATGAAAAAAAAACAAGCCTTCGAGAAGTCACTATTTCCGAAACCTCTTGGCAGCATGCACTACGCTACAAACAAGTCCGTTTGCTTGGGTAGATTGAAATGGTCGTGCTGAAATCATCGTGACTGCAGGCCAACGGAATCCTGCACTCAAAAAATTATGCTTGATGTGGGTCCTGGATCAGCATGAGGACCAACACCCACATCAGCAGCAGGCTTCCGCTGTCTTGCAAGTTGAAAAGATACCTTGCCAGGGAGACTTCTGATTGCTTCTCCTCTTGTTGGGCTGTTGGATGGGCGCTTCCAGTTCTGCTGCTGTGTTGTCAAGCAGCACATAGCATGCACTCCAACTACACACACTCAAACTATTCTATCCAAAATGAATTTAAGACACTTTCTAGTTTGTTGGTTTGCATGAATATGTTCGGTCATGAGTAGGAAAACAGCTTCCATTTAACAACCGAAGGTCAAAAGTTCCAGAGAGCGTGCAAATGCAGTAGAAATTGATTTTGGGAAAATCGGTCACTTGCGGTCACTTGCGGTCACTTGCTCCCGGCGGTCACTTGCGGTCACTTCGGCGGTCACTTGCGGTCACTTGCCTCTGGCGGTCACTTGCGGTCACTTGCGGTCACTTACTCTCGGCGGTCACTGCGGCGGTCACTTGCGGTCACTTGGCTCTGGCGGTCACTCGGGCGGTCAGTTGCGGTCACGCGGGCGGTCACTTGCAGTCACTTGTGACTTGGTGGTCATTCGGCAATCACTTGCGGTCACTTCGGTGGGTACCTGTGGTTTTAGCCCAGTGACTGTATATACGGGTTGGTGTTCCATGTGGGACAAAGTTTGGGCATTCTGTCGCTCGGAAAATTCCCGATATTTTCCAGGCCGGCGCCGGCGCTTGGAAAATATCCGACATTTTCCAGGCCATAGTTCTTACCTCCCGACAGCGCAGCCTGCGTGCTCACTGAAAACATGATGCAAAAACCTGAAGTTTTTATCCTACATACCTGGAGCTCTAACGACCTTTATGTGTTCAAGATCAAATTGTTAATTCCGCAAAAGAAAGGCCTAAACATCAACTAACTAACTAACTAACTAACTAACTGACTGACTGACTGACTGACTGACTGACTGACTGACTGACTGACTAACTGACTAACTGACTAACTGACTAACTGACTAACTGACTAACTGACTAACTAACTAACT
>DF242622.1:15742-20742 GCA_000507305.1 Breviolum minutum Mf 1.05b.01
CTAACTAACTAACTAACTAGCTAACTGACCAAATGACTCACTGACTGATTGACTAAGTGACGAACTGACTAGTTGACTAACTAGCTAACTGACTAACTGACTAACTGACTAACTGACTGACTGATTGATTGATTGATTGATTGATTGGTTGATTGATTAACTGACTCATTGACTAACTGACTGACTAACTAACTAACTGACTAACTAGCTAACTGACTAAGTGACGAACTGACTGAATGACTAACTGACTAACTTACTACCTGACTAATTTTTCGACATCAGAACTTCAAAAAACTGGCCGCTGCTGCCGTGTTTTGTACATTTTCACTTCAAAATGTGCTTTTCGGAATAGGGTTCTTGGGAGCATCTTGGTGATGATGGCTTGGCCCCTGCTTTGCTGGATTGCGTTCTTGAAACGAGTGCCGACAGCGCTCTTGCGCAGAGCTTGCTAAAAAGTGGGCCAGCGGACGCACAGGGGCAAGATTTGGAGGAGGAACAGGAGGATGCTGCCCCCGTTGCCCATGCGACTGAAGAAGGTGCAAAAAACGAATGAAATTCCACAGACCATCGTGTTTTGCTTTGTGTTTGCGTCGTTTGTGTTTTGTTGTTTTCAAGTGAAGGTTTAGAACAATTCAGCTTTGGTTTGATTTTCAAGTCAACTCTTGCGCTTATTCCAGGTCGCCTGATATGTTTGTAATTTTGCCGCGGCATTGAGTTTTCGCTGGATTCAACTTTTGTGTTTTCACCTTTGGCTGGTTTCGAAAAATTTCTTTGTCACATGTTTGTTTAATTAGAAATGCCTTTGTCTGCGATTTCTTATGCAGGTCATTTGGTGACCGCCATCGTAGGGGCCAACGATGGAGATGACAGGTCCAATGCTTGCGTGATGTTGAGTCATGAGCTGGAGTCGCTATACTGGAGCTGCAGTTTTGAGGCAAGAGTGTTGATCGTGTGAATGCTGCTGAGGACTGGAGACGGCTGGAGAAGAAAGTGATGCAGCGCATCAAAAAAGCGCAAAGACGCGTGCAACAGAGTCAGTATGCTCAGCGTCCACAAAAACTGGTGGTTCCTTCTGGACAGGATCCTGCGAGCATGTTTGATCCGGCCGGCCAGCTGGGGAATGGCGTTTCCAGAGTTATTTCCATTTGGCGATGGTGTGCCACTTTTAAGGTTCGTGAGTGATGAACTGGTGTATGATGCTGTCCCTGGGATGGATGAGCAAGGTGGTCATCGCATGTTTCTCGGAGAGTCTTTGGATGTTGTTGAAATTCAGCTGCACGGTGTTTGGCTGGCGGGTGTGCGAGGTGCCGATGTGGCCTACTGGGCATGCAAAAAATGCAAAACAAAAGTGGACCAGGAGACGGGCTGTTGCAAGAAACAGAGCACGCATGGTTGTGCAACGGAGCAATTCTTGCCACAGTGCACTTGGCTGATTGGACAGGGCAGCTAGACAATCTGCTGGTCAATGAAGCGGCCTTGTGCGAGCTGACTGGTTTCAAGACTGCCGAGTTGCTTTTGACAGAAGTGGATAGGCATGGCACCGCGGCCTTGTGCTTCAGGCATCGCTGCGATGTCCGTGTCGCGACGAGCCACAAGCACAAGCAGTGGTCCGGCAGCGCGGCTTCCCAGTCTACGGCTTCCACGCAACTGTCACTCAGTGCTTCGCAGGCATCGCCCGCAGAAGTGAGGACGCCTCAAGAATGTCAGTTTGAAGTGGTGCATGCAAAGCCTGCGTTGATTGCGGACTTCGATGAAAGTCACCGCCCCTGCGTGCCAAAGATCTTGCGGCTAGAGGCGTGTGCTTTAAATTTTGATGTCCTCACCAGTTTACATGTTACGGACTCTTGTGCTTTGGGAAGGCAACGCGTTTTGTTCTTCTTGTCACCTGTTGACAGGGCCACCGCACAGGCGGCAGCATCGTGCCGGTGTCGGACTTGGACGTGGACTTGGAATACACGGCACTTGGAGTGGTTTTTACAAAAGCCGATGTGCTGTGCGAGTGTGTGACCATCCTTGCCAAGACCACGGAGGAGGCAGAGGTGAAGAATTCGCAGACTCATGGTGCAGCATGGATGAGGTACGCAGAGGTCACACCTATTTTTGGTTCCCAAACACCTTTTGCGCTTTGGTTTTGCGATTTGGTATGTCTGACGGGGAACCGCGCTTGCTTGTGGAGACGCCCACCAAAAGTGGCGGCCAAATCACTTTGCTGGCAGAGACGATATTTCGTATCAAGACATCAGAAGTAGACATCTACGAAAAGGAGATGACAGCAGTGCACGAAACCTTGCAGGGTGACAAGATCCAACCTGTGGCGTCCAAACGACCGGCGGATTCGATGGTTCAGGAGACGCCATCCAAAAAGTTTGCACCAGCTTTTCTGGCTGAGNTTCAGTGATGTCGGCATCTTTGTTTTGGTGAGCAAGATGTTGGTGTCTTGCTGGCCAGGTTTTGCTTTTTTAATGATGTCTGCAATTAAAATGTCCGCGCCTTGATTGGCAGCGCAACCTGCTTCGATGACAAAAAATAAAAAGCCTGCGGCTGCTATGGCCTTCAGTGAAATGAAAGCATCTTTTTTGCAATTGATCTCGTCGATGCGATCCCCAGATGTTGTTACGCAGGTACATATAGCGCGGACAGACACAGCACCTGTCTGACACGACCGGATTGCGCGACAAAAAAAGCCGGGGCCAGCATAGCCTGCCATCAATCAAGCCTTGTGTTTGATGAAAATGTGATTGTTTGGAATTTTCATCGATGTAACGTATGCTGGATGCATTCAAACATTAATTCAGGGTGATTGTTGGTGGCATTAATTGATGTCATGTGTTGCTGGCTTGGAGTGATTGCGAACCTGGGTCTGAGAGTGAGTGCAAACATCATATTCACTTGCTAGTCCCCACACTGCTAGCCTTGTGTGTGATGAAAAATTTGCCTGTTTGGAATTTTCATGGATCAAAGGTATGCTGGAGACATGAAAAATTGATTGTGTCATACTCTACCTCCTTGATGTTATTAAGTTGGCATCCTTCTGTCCTTCACGTGCCACTACTTCACTTACTATATGATTAAGATTGCCCATCATGACTGAACCTAATGTGACTATTGTTTCTGACCTGCGCTGCCTACACCTTCCGCCGTTACTGCAGAACTATGCTCCTGCTGCTGAACCTCTTCCTACTTCGGATGATGACGTGGAGCATCTTTTCCGTATCACTTCGATTGAACGACTTCAAACTTTGACCATTGATGACATTAAAAAAGAAATCCAGATGATCATGTGAGCCCACTATGAGGTGGACGTTTGTCGCAAAGACTTTGTCCTACTACTCGATACCCTGCGAACTGCGGCCAACGATGATTCCAAAAACCAGCTTGTGAAAGTTGATCACTGTGATTCCGTGGCCACCGTACTTCGACAATGGGAAATGCCTTGTGGAACTGCGGCTGAGGGAGTGCGAATAAGATTTGATCCTTGCTGGAAAAACTATGTTCAGCTTGCGTCCNTGAGGGAGTGCGAATAAGATTTGATCCTTGCTGGAAAAACTATGTTCAGCTTGCGTCCTGCACCTGGCGACCTTTTGCTCGTCCGTTGCGTCACCAGTGAAAAAGTTTGGCAGGGTGCATGGCAGTGTATCATCATCACTGCGGTGAAAACCATCACAACAATCACATTGTCTTGATTGAGTGTGTGTGCGTGTTGTGTGTGTGTGTGTGTTTGTGTGTGTGTCTGTGTGTGTTTGTGTGTGTGTGTGTTAGTGTTAGTGTGTTTGTTTGTGTGTGTGTGTGTTAGTGTGTTGGTGGTGTGGGATCGACTTTGGTCGCATTGCGGAGAAGTTATGAAAAGAGTGTTGACAACACTGGTGTAAAAAGAAGTTTGGTATAAAAGTTCTCCTTACACTGCTCATATCCACACTCACATCAGACATTTCTTTTATTCAACTGTCTTCATTCAACTGTCTTCAATGCTTTCGGGATATCCGGCGTCTAGTTTTTTAAGGTTCGGTGATTCCGGGCCCCAGCATGAGTGGCATATGATAAAGGTTCAGTTTGGGACTCCTTATGATAAAAATTTATGTGTGGTGACTATTGCTGGGAAGGGGGGCCAACTAAACAGCAGTCTTGGTTTAGAGGGATAGGAGAATTGGAGTATCAATATAAAAACTGTCTTCTTTGCTTTCGGGATATCCGGCGTCTAGTCTTTGAAGCGCATCCTCTCTCTTTAGAATATGAGGCTTGAAAGAAAGCTTCCCTGTGATATTGCTGTCTGCCCGGAGAATGCCGAACATTTTCCATAAGCTGAGCCGGAAAATGCTGCACATTTTCCGTGACCACTGCTATCATTCGTCACTTGCGGCCGCTGGACGGGAGACAAATGCGACTGGACACTACTTGCGGTCACTTGCGGTCACTTGCGGCCACTTGCGGTCACTTGCGGTCACTTGCTCTCGGCGGTCACTTGCGGTCTCTCGGCGGTCACTTGCGGTCACTTGCGGTCACTTGCTCTCAGCGGTCACTTGCGGTCACTCGAGTGGCTGCAAGTGACTGCAAGTGGCTGATTTTCCGAAAATCAAATACCGCGCTGCCCACGTGCTCAATGAAAAGTTCTTTACGTCAACCCAGCGTCCCAGGGCTGATGTCACCTGCATTCAGTGTCTTTGTTCGTGCAAGACTGCATGAGCGGCTTGCACCCTCTGCAAGCCAACAAAAATAAAACAACACAAAACTCGGAACACACGCCCTGCCAGGCAAAACCTGGCAGGGTTGCAAGCCGTTTTAAAACAAATTGTACAGCAGCAACAACAGAGCAGACAACCCGTAGCACTACACGCAACCAGGAGTAAACCAAAAACAAGGAGGAGCAAAACGAAGTCGAAGTTTTCAGTCTCTTGAGACTTGAGACTTTCATAGACTTTCCACACACTCCCGAAGAATGGACTCCAGATATTTGAGCGCCGTGTATTTCTACCACTTGGTCCCTGGGGTCGCTACAAATGAAT
>DF242622.1:25742-53435 GCA_000507305.1 Breviolum minutum Mf 1.05b.01
TTCTCTGGAGATGATTCAAAGCGTGCACTTTTGGAGCAAATACGGGCAGTACAGCTAGACTCGAGATGCGTTATCCAGAACCCCCGGTGCCCCAGATCCCAAGTGTCCTTGAACTCAGAGAGGTGAATAGGCCCTGGCTGCTTGTCCAAGACCAAGGTCAATACATCACACTCTTCTTGCCTGGGCGCCAGTCTCATCAGTGATAGTAGTAGTAGTAGTAGTAGTAGTAGAAGTAGTAGTAGTAGTAGTAGTAGTACTAGTACTAGTAGTAGTAGTAGTAGTAGTAGTAGTAGTAGTAGTAGTAGTAGTAGTAGTAGTAGTAGTAGTAGTAGGAGTAGTGGTAGTAGTAGTAGTAGTAGTAGTAGTTGTAGGGGTAACAGGGGTAGTAGGATTACCATGTTTTAAGTGCTGCTACTGCTCCCGTCCTTCTCTGCCCCTACTACTCCTACTCTACTCCTACGCTACCCCTGCTCTACCCCTCGCTACTCCTACTCTACTCCTTCCCTACTCCTTCTCTACTACTCCTACTTTACTCCTACTACTCCTACTAGATTCCTGCTACTCCTGCTACTCCTACTTTGCTCCTACTATACTGTTGCTCTACTCCTACTATTCTCCTACTGTACTCCTACTATACTCTCCTACTGTACTCCTACTAGCACTTCTACTACAACGCTTCTGCTACTGCTGCTGCTAGTGTTCTTCTCCTTCTCTGCTCCTACTCTACCCCTACTCTACTCCTACTTTACTCCTTCTCTACTCCTCCTCTACTACTCCTACTATACTCCTACTACGCTCCTAGTATTCTCCTAATCTACTCCTACCATACTCCTACTATACTAGCGTACTCCACTCCTACTCTGCTCCTACTCTACTCCTACTCTTCTCCTACTCTTCCACTCCTACCATACTCCAAGCATTCTCCTACTGTACTCCTTCTATACCCTCCTCCTGCACTCCTCCTCCTACTACTACTTAGAATAATAAAATAATAAAATAATACTTCGTCGTCCTCGTCTTCGTCTTCGTCTACTACCGCTGCTGCTGCTTCTGGCTCCTGGTTTTGCTCCTGCTGGCGATGGTGCTACTGCTACTGCTACCTCTACTACGACTACTAGCAGTCTGTGTCTTTCTGTCCTGTCTGTCTGCCTGCCTGCCTGGCAGTCAGCCAGTCAGTCAGTCAGTCAGTCGGTCAGTCAGTCAGTCAGCCAGCCAGTCAGTCAGTCAGTCAGTCAGTCAGTCAGTCAGTCAGTCGGTGGCCGGTCGTTCAGCCAAGCGGACCGCCATCCGTCCTACCATCACTGCTGGCTTCGAATGCGTCGTCAGCATTGATGTGTTCTATAAGGCCAAAGGTTTTTGCTTGCTTGTTCATAGTGCAGAGTGGCTTTGTGATGATATGCTGCGTGCTGGCATGCTCTAGAAGCTGCCCTTGAATTGTTGCTTGCTGGCATCAGGACTTGGCTGAAATTGAGATGAGCCTGCATGAGAATGCCCCCCTGGCCACCCTCTGTTTTGCATCCAGTTGACAAGCGGTATGAGTTGGCCACGTTCGTCACGATGTTGTGAAACTGTTCCAGGATCACCTAGGTGAGTTGGTGGGTCTGCTGTCTGAATGAGAGCTTTGACAAGTCTGGGCACGTTGAGGACTTTAAGGACTTTGAGAACTTTGTCCAAGTCGCTGCCATCCAGCTGTTCTCTCCCAGGCCCATCACAGCAGCATTGAAGAGGAACATCTCATTGAAAGAAGTTGGCACCTACATGCTATCTAATGTGAGGAGTCTAGTTACACCCCTGAAAACAAACATGGAACCTGAAAATGGACCCCTGAAAAAGGAGAAACATCTACAAATCACCAGTTTTTGGGTTCCATGTTTGTTTTCCAGTGTATATTTGTGTCATCAATCGTGCAATGTACGGATCTTTAGTAGATATTAGAAGTACGTATTTAAGTCAAACTGTCTGAACCGGTCTGAATGACCCAATCTGAGCAGTCAAAACAGGCTCTAGCCCGACCGCAGTTATCGTGCGTTCTGCAAGAGCATTGGCTGTCAGAATGTTGATGGGTTCTTTGAGACCCCTTCCTTGCCTTGACATTGGTATTTTTGCCACCTTTCTCCGTAGCCTGCATTGTGCTGTTCACTGCGTTTGTTGCCGCAGCTGCTGCATCCTTTCCTTCCTTTTGCGCCTCGCAAGACTTTGTGCACCAAGCAGTTGGAGTCACAGCGCGACTAAGTCCACAACTAGGCGTGCCCTGTTCACTCTTGCCTTTGCTCAACCCAGTCCTGCCTGTCCCTCTGCAGCATTTGTGGCACTGGTGGTGTTGCCTTCAGCAGTGCCTTCTTCATGAGTTCCTCCAGCCTGGATGATTCACCACTTACAACAGCACTGCAAAGCATTTCAAAGCAGCCAGGAGTTCTGCTAAACCAACCGTACATTACAAACAACATTCCTTCTCGCATTTTGGGTGGTGCATTTCAAACTTCTCAATTTCGCTTAAGGATTATATCAGTTCATGCCTTGTTCCACAAGACTGGCTTGAATTTGTCATGCTTTGTCGAACTCAGAGGACTCCAAACTTGCTACGAAGCCCTGATGCGATTGCCTCCTCGAACTCTTCTGCTTCTTGCTTGTTGGCGGTTTTCCAGCTGCGATGAATGATTCGAATACGAGAGGCATACTCGCGACGAATGTAAATGTAGGCGCCACCAGCATAGTTCAGAAGTACCTTGATTGCATGCATTCCCTTTTGAGCATTCCACACACTCAAGAAATCTGTGCTAATTTGTTCCATCAGATTGCAGAATTTGTTTAATTACGATGATTCTGACCATCTTGCCCCAAAAGCTCAGCACCCTGATCAACAACATTGAGACTTCATAAGACATGCTCACTGAAAGGCCTGAATCCCAATTTTTGCCTTCGTAGTAAAGCGCTGTCCCATCTCCTTCAGTGGCACAAGCTTCCAAACCAAGACAGCCAAAGTAAGGGATGGCACAGGTGCGAGCACCAAATGGTCTAAAAGCTTTAGGTAGCATGTAGCAGGCATGACTGAGATAATTCGGCAAAGTAAACAAATCGGGCGAATGGATTAAGAATGCACTACATGGCAATATACAATTATTTAATTTCACTCAGCTATGTTGGAGGCGCCATTAGACAAACCTGCTACTTGGGTACAGCCTGCATGTCGTGAGACTTGAGCTGTCTGATTCTTGGGGCATGTGCAGACAGGAGGCCATATCGAACAGATCCACAATCGCATCTCGGAAGATCCCTACGCGAGGCACCGTGACTTCCAAGTCCAAGTGTTGGAAGCCCAAGCTCCTTAGCTTTCCATATGGGCATCAAGTTTTGCTGACCTCGCCACTTGTCCCTCTGATGCAAGCCTCAAAATTATGTGGTCAGAGCATGCATCCTGCTTTCCATATCTGTTCTGGGTTTGGACCAGACACCACCCGACAAGAACGACTTTATTCAAATTAGAGCAGGGGTGCGCGTCACAGCCATCAAAATACGGCTTTCACGATCTTTCATGTGCACTTTGTTTGTGCCAGAACCCCTTGAAATCTTGATACATCATTTCCCTTTACAGTATCCTTACAGAAGACAAGCGGCTCCACCTGATTCTTAAGCAGCTGCGGGTTCTGTGCTGCTGCCACGATGCTAGTGAGCCCATTCCTGTCAGTAGAGTCAGGAAGGACATTTTTTGGCAACATTTGACAATGACCTGACAAGGCTCATCCAGGTGCAGAAAATCATATGAACTTACCGCACTTGAACGCTGATACGAGCTAGACTGGCAAACACCATTGAGCATTAAAAAAAATCTGGCAAGCCAAGTAAGCCAGGATGCATAAAACGCATCGCCATCACGGACCTCAGCTGGATTGATGAGCAACCAAACGCTACCCCAGCAGAAGTGCGTTCCCTACACGCATGCTTCACCCCTAGCTTCCTGCACCAAAAGCGTGCGCCATTTCAGAGCCTTGCTTAGAAGTTTAAGTGCTGAAACTTCTTCAAGAGAGACAAAAGGCTACTAAATCGGTTATTGTAGATATAGTATGATATAGTATTACGCTATAGTATGATATAGTATTGCGGTATAGCATGATACAGTCTATAGTGATATATAGATTCATATTGTTATTACATGTTATTACTATGGTAAGTGTTCCATCCTTCAAGCAGCCAGAAGGATGCGTGCTCATAGTACAGCTCTGCCTCCGACTGTTCTTTTCACTTTTACACCTGAACTGAGGTCTCCGGCCGAGCTGTCTTGAAGAGGCTCTGCAAGCTTGGGGCAGCATCAAAGACGGCTGCATAGATAGCTTCTCCAGCTGCATCACCTCGGATGGAAAAGTACGCAGTCTTTTGGAACAAGATCTCTGAGACACTAAAGGTTGACTGCTTCAAGTTTAGACCATTAAAATGATTGCTAGAAGGTATGACTTCTGTGCCTTTTGTAGCACAGCGCAATCGCAACACATCTTGATAACTCTGCCTTTAGCAACATCTTGTCCAGTCAAGTGGCGGCCGTTCAATGCATTTACAAAGAAGTTCCATGCGTCTTGTGCCTCCTGCATGATCTGAAGCGGGAAATTGGCCTGGAGGGCATGTGAGCACCCAGCATTCCGAGTGCACGGGTCGGCGTGCGTTGAGGTGGGCCGATAGTCGGCAGCAAGCATTTCTTCAAATTTCTGTGTCAAGCCTTGCTAAAGCAGTCCTCTTGAAAATCAGCATAAAAACCATACCAATTATATACATATACATATACATATACATATACATATACATATACCTATACATTTACATATACCTATACATATACCTATACCTATACATATACATATACATATACATATAAATATAATTCAAAAGAATACCACTGGCTATGGGCAGGTTTTGCTTCTAAAATCTTCCAGCTCTTGCACATTTTGTAAAGTTGTACAGATCCCTCCTCTTTCATAGTGTCTTTATACTCACAGTCGTAGCCTCTTCAAAGGTGACTTCATTCACTTCCAAGTACTTTTGGATGTATCGGTCCGCTTCGAACTCGGCCTTAGATCAGCAACCGGGCAAAAGACAGGCATACAAAACGTCCACCATAGCAAGATGGTTGAGTTAATGATGCTCACGCATTTTTAGAATATCAAACCAAGCGTGTGGCATAATTTCCGGTCGCTTTTTCAGTTGCAACCCAGGACGCCGTTAGCTCATTTGGGATCTCTTCGTTGGCCCCATCTTCCGCTCCGGTGTGAATGTCTTCAACTGCTTCCTCTTCCTCTGACAGGGCCACTCTCAAAATCTCAGTGGAACGTATCTACCTACGACTCCCCCGGCTTGAACAGATCTTGCCTCCACGTCCTCGGTCTCCCCGACATCATCCGAAATGTCAGACATGCTGATTGTCGATCACCACGGGTGACTGAACTTTCCACTGGTTGGCAAGAGCCAAACTGCGGCGGAAGTATGCCTTTCACACAAGTTGCCCTTGACTTTCTCGACTCTCTGCAAAATGGCCAAAAAACTTGAAATATATAATCTGAAATAATGTAATATATACGATAGTATAATATAAAATGCTGAAATACAATGTCATATAATTTGATACAAGTAACAATATTGCATAATACAGAGCCATGTATCTCCAACATCTCCAGCATACGCCCGCATCTTTTCACCCGGTTCCACTGTGCCGTATTGCAGTCTGTCTTGAACTGCTCAGGCATGTGAAATCAAACCACCACACTGCTCTGATAGCATGACCTTGTTGGCCAGCGTAGTGGCTTAGTGACTAGTGGCCAGGACGTCGAGTCTTCGATAGATAGCCGTAAACAGTATGACAAATCGACAAAGCTATTTCAGTCTTCGACTTCCACGCGGCCCAGAGATGAAACTACTGCAAGTTTGTCGCATTTTGCGGAATGAGCGAGAAATGACGAGACGTTGAGGTCTGCTAGGACGACTGTAATGAGGTGATTTGGCCTGGGCCTTGCACCTATGCCTTTTCTGACCACTTTCAACAGCAGCCCCAAGCTCCTTCAACTTCCTGTACATAGTGAGCCTCGCTCTCTCTAGCTACAGGATAAATGCTATTTCTTAGGCTCTTTCTGTGGAGAACAAAGAATGCGGAAAACAGTTGCTATTCAACTTCTGCCCTATGCACAGGTAGGTACCCTGCCTGGACAAACTGTCTATGTAGTACCCACAACCTACATCATTGACATTTCAAGAGCCTGTCCTGCCTCGGAGAAATCAAACAAACGGGATACACATGGATACACCGCATTCCTCTATTTTGAGCTTTGCAAAGCTGCCAGGAGAGGACGAAGATGGAGTGGACGCCCCAACTGCCAACAGGATGCAAAGAATGGAGACATGAAACAAAGTCTTTCAAGAATTAAGTGTCAAGTGTCCTGCACTTGGTGACACATTTGCAATTGAATCGGAGTGCAAAGTCACAAGCAGTTTGTTTTCAGAACCCAGGAGTCACTCAAAAAGCAGATTCGACACTGACATCTCAACATGACTTTCACGGCGGATTAATGCTTGCATGTCCAGCCGAGGATTGTGCGGCAAACCTCTAGATACAGACAAACAAACACAACAAACATTCCAGATTATAGAGGCATGATACCAAGAACATCAAGGCATATGTTCTGCATACTCTTGTGGAACTCTGGCTCATTGGGCCTCAGGAGCTATTGGCTGAATCACCTCCCTCGCTTTCTTCTACAGCAACAGAGGACAGTGCCCCGCTTGCACCGCTGACACTGGAGTGCTTGCTGTGTCGATCTGCGTTCGGAGGCAGGGTTGCAACAGGTACATGAGGTACATGTAGGACCCCGACTGTGGCCGTAGGATAACCTAGTTACAACAATTCTCACACAAAGCCCAGTTCAACATGCAGGCCTCTTCCTTTGCCCAAATTCTTGGTGGTCCGTATGATCAGTTTCTCCTGTGCAGGCCCACCAACTTGCAATCGTTCCACAAAGCATGGCACAGGCCCCACACCAACACCCCACCAGATTTAATGTCAACTGCACTGGTGAGCCAAGTGTCCAATTTCTCAAACTTGTCTTCAGCTCCATAGTCACCTGCAAAGTGCGGCTGTGCTGAGCTCATATTTCATACTTTTTCTCGGAGAACAGCTGTGTTCCGACGCTTAAAAGAAAAGATCACAGGCCAAAAATGCTTAAAAATTTCACTCGATCAAAATCAATCCTTGAGCAAAATTCATCAAATTCCCAATGTATTATTGCAATTCCTTCCTTATTGCTAGGTGTTTAAGAGTGTCAGTGTATTCCCTCTTTTTTTTTCCCTCTTCTTCCACTGTTGCATAGGGTTTGCTGATACTTATTTGC
Organism: Breviolum minutum Mf 1.05b.01; assembly: GCA_000507305.1. Lineage (NCBI taxonomy): Eukaryota > Dinophyceae > Suessiales > Symbiodiniaceae > Breviolum > Breviolum minutum. The sequence continues at coordinate 33,107 of DF242622.1, forward strand.
CGATGGAGAGTGTTGCACTGCAGCTTTATTCATGGCTGCTAGTGGCGAATGACCGAACCACATACCGTGCCTGGCTCCTCCGGCCAAGGCATGGTTGGAGCAGTCGAGCCCCCGTAGCGGCGAATAGATTCAATGCTGGTTGGGTTGTGATTTGCTGGCTCAGTGACCTAAAGCACAAGAATGCATAGTATGAATAGAGACAGGGTGCAAAGAAAGGTGAAGAGATGCTAGAGACAACAATTGGTAACAAAAAACAAGACAGAATCCAGGAACCCGAGTGCAGAAACGGAAGCTACGTGAAAACTGCAACACGGCTACTCTCAGCTACTCTACTCTTAGCTGCTCTACTCCCAGCTACTCTATTCTCAGCTACTCTACGCTACTCTGGCTACGCTACTCTGAGATACTCTACGCTACCCTCAGCGACGCTACTCTACTCTCAGCTACTCTAGCTACTCTACGCTACTGTAGCTACTCTACTCTCAGCTACTCTAGCTACTCTACGCTACTATAATACTATAGCCATAGCTATTCTATTCTCAGCTACTCTACACTACTCTCAGCCACTCTACGCAGTCTAGCTACTCCAGCTACTCTACTCTCAACTAAACTCTAACTACTCTACGCTACTCTAAGCTACTCTATTCTCGGCTACTCTAGCTACGCTAGTCATCTACTCTGACTACACTGCGCTACTCCCAGCTATTCTACCCTACTCTACCCTACTCTACGCCATTCTAGTTACGCTACTCAGCTACTCTGTGCTACCCCAGCTTCTCTAGCTATAAACGGTACTCAGCTACTCTACGCTACTCTACTCTCAGCTACTCTATCTGAGCTACTCTAAAATATTGTCCTTGCCATGCAAAATGCAAGAATGACCTCCCAGCTGGAGAGTTTGAAGCGCCAAAAACAGGGTTTTTGTGCGAGACTTCCTGACACTTTGAAGCTGAAAATCAACGATTTCCTGCGAGTTAGTCTTATAAAGCTATTTTTACGAAGCTCAAAAAATATGATGTTTGCGCCGCTTCCGCCACTTTTCAGGGCAGTCACAAAAGGCCGCCCCTGCCACGACTTTTGATGTGTGCGCAGCCCTGACACTGCGATTCGTGAAAGAAGCTCCCTCGCCACGTCAAACAATGCTGCACCGATGCAGCACCACAAAGTGCTGCGCCTGCCACAAAAAACCGCGACGCGAATTGAGACACGCCTTGAAAGTATTGCGCCTGCCACGCAAAACGTAATACGCAATCGTAACACACGTCACAAAACGCAACAAAACCATGCTATTTGCGACGAAATCGACCTACGACACATGATTTTGTGACATTTTGTGAGCGCCGAGGCTTAGCGACCTCAAAACCAACGGTTGCCGACGGTTGCGAACGGTTGCGGACACCGAAACAACACTGAGCGAACACGACTCCGACCTCCAAACCTCCAGAGTTAAACGAGAACCCTTCGCTACGCATTCGGGATGGATCCTGGCCATCTTCGATTGAGGCAATAGAGTCTGAAAGGTGCCAAACTTGTACTGCATCAAATCTTTGGACATGCTGCCTGCACGCCACCCGAAACGCCCACATCACCTTCATTGAACTCCTTGGTGCTCGTCACGTCAGGTTCTCAAGGTGCAATTTTCTACAAGTGTTCAGTTGTGAATGGCCTCTTGCTTAGCTTGTGTACACACTGTCTTCAGGAAGACCTTCATGGATCACCGCTCATGCCACTCCACAGTCCTCTCTAGAATCACCCAAGTCAAAGTCGCCGCAAGAACATGTATGTAATCACTTTGCTACAATCTGGATCTGTGAGATTTTTTGCGGCACAAAATTGCACAGATTTGGAAGCTTCTGCGCCATGTGACTTCTTGCATTTATGGCAAGAATATTGATTACTAGGATGGGAGTTTGTGTCGTGGGTATTTTGCCCGTGTGAAAGATGCCGCTTCTGGGGGGACAAATTGCAGTTCCGCTTGTGATGCAGTGCTGTGGGTGAAAGTGCTAGAATTTCTTCAGCACTTTCCATTAGCAATGCCTGGTGAATGTTCATCCAAGGTTGACTGTGTCCCTTTGGCCGGTATGTTGCTCACAGAATATCACACATGTAAAGGATTGTGAACGTTCGCAATAGCATGGAATGCCACATATGTCAAGACGATTAAGTAACCGAGGAACAGGAATCAAAACATCGATCTTCTGGAAATTTGCACAGCCAAGCGTAGCTAGGCAGATTTTGAGATGGGATTCTTACCAGTGAAAATCCCAATGCTTGGCCAAGGCTCCAGAGGCTGATCAAAGCAAAGCGATGCCAAAAAAAAATCCCAAGGTTTTGCAGACATAACCTCCAACTCTGCAACGGTTGAAGACACCTTAAGAAATGAAAAGTACACATGAGACTCTGCAAGAGTATCGGTAACATGCCTGACAATTTGCAAGATGTCATAGACTGCCATGTCGTGTCATCTTTTTGCTCTCCAGTTCTCACGCTCCTCCCATTGGAAGGATACTATTACTCCCACTGAGAAACTTCCGCTCCAGCTGAGGGCCCGGCTCTATTTAGCCGAGCGTAACCTTGCATGTCTTCGAAGCCATGCTGGTAGGCCTGATTTAACTGGGCGATGAACAGGCTGAAGAGGAAGACGGTCACAACCAAGCAGAAAATCAAGATGACTGCCTCAGAAAAGCGTCAATTCAACATCCAGGCAGCGTCTGAGCTGCATTGAAAGGGAAAAGCGTGCTAGTGCTTCCGGTATTTGGGAGGGAGGAGAACACCGGGGAAGAATTGAAGTGGTTGAGAAATCCACATTTCATGGCGTGAAGACACTGTGTCCAGAGCTGACAAGAGAAACCTCTTGATAAATCCAAGCTGCTATCAGCACCTCTTCATGTCTCATCTCGTCAAGCAACTGCCCTGGAAAAAGGTTGAGCGCAATCCTTGGATAACAAGTCAAAGGCAGATATGTCAGATCTGTTGGATATGTACACCACACAGACTCATGTACTCCCAGAATTGCTGCGTGTGTGTGTCGGCCAATGGCATCTGCGCCGCGATTTCCTTCACCGTATGCCGAAAAACGACATTGGACATTGGAAATCTTGAAAGGAATGTTCTCACGAGCCCTTGCTACGAGTTCGATGTTCAGCAGTTTGCGCATTTCCGGTACAGTTCTGGGAATGAAAAGCAGGCAGAACTGCCATCAAAAGCAAGCTTTTGGCCCCAAGTTTGGCTGCCTGCCAATGGCAAACCTTGGAAGACTCCGTGACTGGTTCTTATAGCCGAACGTTCCATCCATCTCGGCATGGGAGTGACCTGTTGGATAAACCCACAATCCCACAAATGCCTTTTACTGAAAGCAAAGGGTTCCATGCTGCGATATCAAGAAAACAAACGTGCAGCCCGGGCCATCCAACGGGATCGGCATACGACAGAGCCAAGCTTCTCCGTCAATGCCATGAATGAACGCGGGATTCCTTTGAAATCCTCAGTGGCTGCTGTGCCGAAGCGTCGTACCTACAAATTGAAAAAATAAATGTATATATATATATATATATCAGGCTGTTGCTGGCCGTTGTGTATAGGTAGTCGCATCCACCCCGTCGAGAGTCACTGGAAAGGATTGGTTGGTAGCCGGAGTTTCCTTTTGCACCCGGAATCCTAGAATCTAGAGGTGCGAGGACGCAAACCACTGTTGTTTTTTTGGATCAATCTCACTAGCGAAGTGTGTATAAACCGAGGCCGGCCCAGCAAGGCAAAGCCAACCGACCCCGAATCACCTGAGACGACCTCACCATTTTTCATCCTTTTCCCGTGTAATCAAGTGCCTCTATGCTCTGGTCCAGGGCTGTAATGGATGTGGCAGACGCCAGAACCGTGAAAACAAAGGCTAGCAAAAAGAGACCAACCTCAACATACGTGTGGCTGGACAAGAACCATGTGCCAAACAATGACCAAGGACAAATGCTCACAGCGGGTGCTGTTTCATCACTCTGAAACTATACACAGCAAAAGTACTCAATGTCTCTTTCCAACTGCCAGGATGATCTGAAGCGATTTTTCCTCCTTATTTCTCGGGACCCTAGGAATCTGGCCTCTGATGTCACACGGCCACAGACCAGAATAAAGGCAGAGAGGCGCCTTGAAGTGAAAAGGGGAAGGACATTCAGCCCTCCTAGACTTCCTAGTCTGGAGGAAACACCACCAGTGAAGGTTTTTCAAGGATTCGCAATGATTTTCAATGAGAACTCTGAGTTTGCCTCTGACATTCTCGAAATTTCAATGGTTATTCTGTATTCTATGGTTCATTCACACGTCAAGGTTTCTGCAGGTAAATATCCAGAAGCAACTGAACACATACAACATCAAATTAGAAACGCATAAATTCTGCACAGACACATGTGGAAAACACTCAGGCTCAAGAGCAGGCTCCAATAAGTCATCATTGCAAGACCTCAGTAAGCTGTGTAATGTTTGTGGTGCAGCTTACTTCATGGTACCGGAGTTCTTGAAGCAAACTCCCTTGGTTCCCACCATGAATCGAATCAAGTGGCACCTTGAAGCTGGGAAACCCGTCTCACCCTCAAGTCCCGCTCCAAGTGGCAAGAGAAAGTTGAATAGACGCGTTTGAAGTCTTGACCTTGCTGGCAGCTATCAGAGAATAGTTCCTCCAGGGTGAGGCTCAAGCCCCACATCCAAAACCGGAAGCAAATGTCTCACCATTTTTTTGGTTCAATTCAATTGTCATTCATCAGAGTCCTCCGTGTCACTTGCAATGCACCAATAAAATGGCTCCAAAGTGCACATGACCTTCAGAGGGGATTGCAGATAGAGTGGTTCCACCCTCATGACTCTCGTGGTTGATTCTATCCCTGTGTCTGGTGCGGCAACCTGGACTCATTCAATGAAACTCAATTGTCCAACACGTGTCTGTAACAATGATCATCAAACAGATTCAAAAAGCTATGTAATTTAGACTCTAGACCAAGGAGGGAACAAAAAAAACACATTCATCATGGGTCAGATGGGAAAATTATGGAATATCATGACCGAGCAAGAAAAGGATGCAATGGGCACAATTCCAAGATGCAATCAGCAACCAAAGCAAAATCAAAGAACCACCACCTTGCCACTCGAGCAATGATTGTGGGATAGGTATGCGGCAAGACCGCTTCACATAGCCAGACTTGCAGTCATCGCAAACTAGCTTGACCTGGTCATACAGAAGCTTTGGCACAGTCGTGGCATAGATGATGGTCCGACAAGTAAAAATCGATGTTTGGATCTCACTCGTGCGCTCCAAGGCGGACAAGATTGACTGGCTTACCTTGGTACAAATGCTGCAAATCACATGGGAACATGCTGAACATGCACACAAAACATATGCCAAGTCTTGCCAAATGAAAGGCAGAGATGATGTCTGGTCTCTGGTACGTTGAAAGAACCAAAGGAAAGGCTGCAACCATCTGCAACGCAAGTGCAGCTCACAAGATGAAACTCAAACTTAAACGCTGCCAAGGGACCAGAAAGAGACACATAGAAAACAGGAAGAAAATCTTGCGTCGTAGAAAACGAAACTTGATACCTTCCCACAAGATATCCGTCACCATAATCACTGTCTCATGACCTTGCGGGAACCCCGGGGGCGAAAACAAACTTGAGAATTCCTCCTTTCCACAAGGACATACACAGCCAAAGGCCTTTTGACTCGGACCATTGTCGGACATTGCTCTTTCGAAACCGAAACTAAATGACCATATGTGCCTTTTCTTTATCAAGCCTGTGAGAGATCATGAACCACCAAAACATTAAAGAGCCTCTGCGTAAGCCCTACCGCACAAGTAAATTCCGGTCTGAACGTCACTTGTCTTATACATATATAATTTAATTGTAAATTATGTATCTCATATCACTTGATCCAAGCTGCTGATGAGCTTTGGATCCCCATAATCCTCCAACCAAGACAACGTTTCACTGGGTTGGCCGTCCAGGTCCTGCACAAGGTGCTTCACATAGTAGTTCACCCTTCGCTGGCCTCGAAGTGTCGTAACACTGTGCAACGCTAAACTTGGCTCTCAACCCTGAACAGCAAAGCAAGCCATGAAGTGGATAGTCTTGGAATTGCCGAACGCAACAAATGATGTCTCAGCAACAATGAAGCCTATTCCGAATTCCTGTCTAAGTTATGTGATGGGTTAACAAAACGCCTTGCCACAGGGCCTCAGGGACTTGAAACGTGTGATCTGTCAAAGATGCTGGCCTTTGCTGATCCATCTTGACCTCCACACCAAACCCTCGAAGAGAGTATGCAGCAGGGCCGGCACATCTGTCATCAAATATTTCACCACATCTGGATGACGGACAAACAAGTCATCGCACGCGAAATAGTATACGTCACGATCAGCGCGGATGGTCAGCAAGTCTTGCAAAATCGCCTTTGCACTATTCAGATTGCCACTGCGAATGGACCAGTAGAAAGGGGAGATCGATTGCGCACCCACAGAAATGTTCAGAAGCTCCTCAGAGAGGACAGCCGCTTCTTGGTATAAGAAGTGTGATCTGATTAGTGCGAAAATGTTGAAATTGAGCGCATCTCTCTCTACTAATCTGAACCTGAGACTGTCTCGAGACCTTATTTTGACGGACATCGTGACATGACCATTTCTAATTCTTCTTGTTTCATTTCTTGTAGCTACTTCCTCGTTTCCATGGACATTGCTCCTGTGCGCGCTTTCCCCGAGGTGATGTGGCCATGGCCTTCTTCATTGAAATCTCATCATTGGTGCTGATAGCTTTCATCACGACAGTGGAGCCTTCAGAAATGGCACGTACCAAGATCCTTGGTGAAGGGTGAAGCAGGTCCAAAGTGCTTGGAAACCAGCCTGTGCAGAAAGAATGCTCATAAAAAGTCCAATAATCTCAAAATTGGCCCAAAGCACAGCCAAGTGTCTTTGAAACCAACTGCATGGCCCAAGTGAAGCCTGATATCGCTGTTTCATTGCTAGTCACAGCACTGAAGACCTCCACTGCGGAGCCTACGAAGGGAGCAAAGAGCTCTGCTGGAATTGCATAGCCCACGTGACGCAAGCCGAGGCCACTGATGTCCTGGAAAAAGCTATATGAAAACGGTTGACAGTTGGCACACATGGAAAGGAATGGTACAGGAAAAAATCTTTTAAATATGCTTGTGCAGGACTGAAAGGTCTCATCTTTGGTTGGAAATATCAATTCTGCTCTCATGTCTCTTTATATAAGTCTGTCTGTGTCGCTATACGTGCTCACAAGCATATGTTTCGACAAAGGCCATCCAATAACAAACAATGGCAATATATGACCTAAAAAGATCATAATATATGATAATATATAATATATACATGCGAGTCAATCCCTTTCCATCTATTCAACTATTCTACCGTGTTCTCCATGACTCGATGCAAGACTTTCACAAGTTGGCATCCATGCCACTGTCCTCGACCATTGCCCTGGGCTGGCGGTAGATCTCGCTGCACAACTCAATAATTTTGTCCTAGGCGTGTGCGTGTCCCAGGAGCTTTCAGCTGCAAACAACTAGTAACTAGTCAGAGTGAAAAAGCAATGGAAATGTAGACAACAAGCTTGAAGGCGAGCATCTGCAATGAAGTACAGTCTAGTAAGGGACTGTTTAAAGAAGTCTTGGCCTGTTGGAGCCAGTCTGAAGAAGTTCAAAAAGAAATCCTGCCGGAGCTGCGTCATGGACGCCTCTGGCAGGCTAGAGAGCACATCTGTTAATGCTTTCTCGTGAACCTGAGCAGAGGCAGAATGATGCATGATAAGTTATAAGTATAAGTTCATAACAACAGGAATCATACCTTTCAGGAATAGATGTGTGGAAGGTCGCGAAGTTTGATTCAGGTCTAGGAGTACTTATCTTCAGAATCTGACACAGAGGGGTTTATTTTTCTGATTCCTCTAGCTTTCCAAACATTTGCGGTATACCTTCGCCCGGTGTACCAACCTTGACAGCCAAGGCACTGGTGGCTTCCCCAGTTGCTGTTTTAGTAAGCGCTCCACATTCCTCAGGACGTTGAGATCTCCAAGCCCTGAAGATTGAAAGACACAACAAAGGTAATAGAGAATTGGGTTTCGTATCGGCTACTTAAAGCAACCACCACTACTCACCTAGACGGTCTGTGGCTAATGGGCGGATAATCATTCTCAGCACGGGAGGATAGAACTATGGCAAAAAGAGGAACAAGGAAACCATGGCAGACTGGACCTTCACAATCCTACCAAATACAAAGAAGCTTCTGCCAGAGCCAATTCCAGGCAACCTCAGCTTGTTCAACGCACAATATGGGCCACGGAGGGCTTGGTTCTATGCAAAAAGGCACAAACCTACGCGAACACCGTCTATCCCTGCGGCTACCCTGAAACTTGCACACCACTTACCTACTTGTCCAAGGCGCCTCATGATCTGAATCCCACTCGGTGGAGACTAAAGATCTTAGCGAGGCCAAAACCACCGCTTTGAACTCGGAAAGGACAAAGTTGCCTCCGAAGCCAAACAAGTTCAGAATGTTCGGAGCACAAATGAGCACACAAATGAGCACACACAAAATGCAGGACATTTTGCGGTAAGTATGTTGGGAGGCACCAGAAGGTTCACTGATGCTACGCATTCTTGCTGCTAAGGATTCAGCATAATACAGTACCTTCGATTCGATGATGCGGTGCTTTTTCCTGATCCATGCCTGTGTATCTGGAAAGCACCAATGCAAGGACATCACCTCAGTTTCTTCCAAGCGTTCGATGGTTTGTCCTCAAAACGTTTGGTTTTGGACCTTTCCCCAATGAGCAATATGCTAAGCAAATGGCATTCTTCCTGCAAGCGGTACGGATTGGCAACGTTCAGAGCTATGGCATCCAATTGATCCAAGATCAGATTCATCCAGTCATTGTTGCTCAAGCCCATTACCGCCGCATTGAAAAGGAACATGTCGTTAAAGGAGTTGGGCACCATCATGCCCTCCGTGTTCCTCCGTTTCAGGCAGGGAACTCTGAAATGCTGCTGCACGAGTCCATGCCGACAAATCAAGACAGGATCTCATCAGTTCAATGAATTTTATGGCCGTTCACCCTGTTTGGGGAATGACTAGGTGGTTTTCCTTTGGTCTTGGTACCTTCTGCAACTGTTCTGTCCATCCTAATCCCATGGGCACGGTCGTTTAAGGAACCACCCAGCCAACTGCTGCATTTCACTAAACCTGATGGGATTTAGTTCTGCGACAGCACGCTGATAACATACCAGAGAGTCTTCGTCATCTCGGCCAGCTCCAAGTCCACGTCTGCTTCCGAATCCTCCTCCATCTTTTCTGTTGGAAGTCCATTGGCACCCTGCAAGTCCGATGGCAATTTCTTTTCAAACTCGTTGTTTACAGAAACTTCTTTTGATTGGAAAAGCTGCTGTGTTTGCACAACAAAGCGTTGCAACATCTTTGGGTATCCTCTGTATCCTGAGCATCCCGAGTCAAGATTCGCATTGGGAAATTGCAATTTCCAAGGCCCTGTCCTTCTTTGGGGAGGCCATGACCTCCCGCACATCTGTTATTCCAGCAGCCTTTTTATTTGCAGACTTCCAGCCTCGCATTCCAAATGTGGGCTGACAACACCAGGATCACTGGATCATCATTGCAGACAAAGTTCTGTTCTGAATGATTCGGATGCGGCTGGCATACCTGAATTCTTTTTGCCAAGTAAGCCAGACATTCACTGGCCCGACAAAATTGCATGAAGCAAGGGCAATGCTATTTTTTGCAAAGGCACTCACGTCTGATAAATATCAGAGCTCCGCCGGTGTAATTTAGGAGAAGCTGAAAACCAAAGCGAGCGTTGGTGGTCAACTTGGGCCCAAGTTCCTGCCATTCAGACAGTAATGACAAACGGAATCCATGAATACCATGCATGTAGTCCTTTAGCCTACAGTATGTATATGTTTTTTTCATCCGGCGTCAACAAAGGGGCGCTGCAAAACGGAACAAGTGATCATTTCCAGGTAGTGTTCATTGACTGACCGGCTTCTGCGCTGTTTTCTGGGAGGAGCTGCTACTCTTTTGAATATTAGAAAGGTTGCCTGAATGGGTACCACCCTACCGAGGGCAAAGCATCTTTGGTAGATTCTACGAGCCAATGTTCCACACCTTCGATCTTAAAGTAAATCTTCAAAAAGAACTTGTCGAAGTCTCAGAATATGCTCCACAAGTTTGAGTTTTTGAGTTGTAAAAATGTTCCGAATTGTCCACCATGTTGTGAAGCCCACTATCTGCTTTGCTTGAGTTTGGTCTAAGAATGTTGATGGGATTTTCAAGGGCCTGCGTGGGCATTTCAATGGCACTAGTGATCCAGTATTTTTGGAAGTATGGCAAAGTCCGAAGTTTGTGGCAAAGCACTCCGGTGCTAATGTAAAGCATTAATGGCTGGTTGTGAGTGTAGTTTCTCGTGCTCCTGCTCAAAGAGTTCCAGAATAGCTTCCCGGAAAACGTCCATGCGAGGACCTGTGACTTCCTCCGTTTTGCAAGTGAAAGTTGTCAGGGCTGAAGTGCATCCAACATGTCGAAACTACTGCGTTGTGTAGGCCCTGGAAAACCCATCGAAGAATCTGAAGCCTCCTGTCGTTTGTTTTCAGTAGCAACTGATGGCAAAGGGAGTGGAACAAATCTTTGAGCACTCTGTTCCACTATCTCCTCATTCAGGAGCGTATGTTGTTGGTCCCTACAGAAGGTGTCAAAAGAATGATGCGGCCTTGATTGCTCAAAACCGGAAATATGCAGTAACTGGCAGAAAGGTCAACCCTATCAAGTGCAGCCCATGCATCTACATCCAAGTGCTGAAATCCAATGGTCTCCACTGCAGTCTTCAATGCGCCCGGCTTTGAGGCTGCATTGAGGAGGTTTGTCAGGGCTGTGCAGAATTTCAGCGCTATCACAGGCCGGGGAGATTTGAACCTCGGAGCTGGTCATCCGGTCAGATTCTAAGATTCTAAGAAGCACCACGGAAAGAAGCTGAAGAAACCACCACACAAGATTACAAATACAAGACATTCTCACAGCCTAAGGTAAGAGTGCCAAGCAGCAAGGTCTGTAGACTGGGGGCTGCTTCGAAAATTGCATTGAAAATTGCATCCCCAGCGGCTTCTTTGGAATTGTTCTGAGTTACAATAAATGCCTGCCTCGGCAGCAGGTTAAAGCTCTGCACACAAAAAAATATCTTGAAGATGCTTTCAGAATTCAAACCTTTTTCATCGTACCGACTCTAAGACTCTATGCTGCAAGCAACAGGGCTTCGCTGGTGTCCTTAAGAACCTCAGCTGGCACCTGGATTTTGTCAAAGGTTTGATCATAGACATACCTTGGTTTCGTGCAGGCAAACTCTCAACTGATTACGATGCAAACAAGCGGATAGAGAGCCCCATTGCACAAGCTGACACAGCTGAGTAGATATTCCTGGCAGCAAGATGAATACAACTAGCTTCATTTCTGGCACAGGATTTGACCGAAGCAACGTCGCATCCCAACCCCTCTTGCAAGGCCAGCTACATGTACTTGTTCAGCTCGCTGCTTATCTCCTTGAGGTCGTCATCATCACCAGCAACCGAAGCACGATCGTCCTTCTGCACCTACAAGCACTGTGTAAAATTGAAGAATTATGCGGAACCCAGGAAAGATCTGTGTCATGCGCAACAACCGCCCGCCTCATCCTCATTCAAGTCTTCGGTGGCGGCTGATTCGCCCGCCCCCTCAGTCTCTCCTGATTCCAGCCCAGAGATCCCAGAGATGGCAGACGACATCCGAGGCGCATTTGCAGCTCAATTTTTGAGCCGTATTGCTTCTGTGGGCCACGCAGTATCGAATTTCTCATGGATCTGAGCAAGTCGGATGTCCACAAGCATGGAATTGAATTAAGATGTGCCTCAAAATAGTTGCTGTGGCATTCGTTCAGTTGGCACACACGGGTCTCTTCCTTCTGACTCTTTGCAAGCACACAGAGGATTTTTGTATCTTTCTCGTCTGCCGCCTCCATCTGACATGTTCAACTAGGTATTGTTTGAGCAGTTGATTTGATTATACACATGTGCACATAGAACCCTATATGATAGCTACATACTTCAAAAGAAGAGTTGCTCTCATTATGTCATCTGTTATGAATTGCGAAGGCATCAGTCGCAGTCTATGATTGGTAAGCTTTGTGAATGCGTGATCTGGTGGATATGTAGATGTTGGTTGGTGATTTTGATGTTTTTTACATGATAAGATGATAAAAGTTGATACTATGATTGATATGTGGATATCATATATATATATATATATATATACCTGAAGCGAACACATCTACCTGACCTGTGATTGACTCGTCTGGGATTGAGCATGGCAGGGAACCAAAAGCAAAAATCTTCGATGTGGACTTCTGGGTCCAGCACCAGAAGTTCCTGCGGCAACTGCGCACCAAGCCTGAGCTGCTAGGTCAAAGCATCCAACGCACAGGCCCTGAACTTTGAGGGACTTTAGTCAAAACCATTTTCTACGGGAGGACCTCGACTCCAGACATCGGAGAATGCAGTTTGCAAGTTTCCAAGGCCAAGTGCCAGACACATCCAAACGCCTGATCACTAAGAGGCCTTTGTTTCGCTGAACCTGTGCCACTGCAGGTTGAAGACCCCTGCCCTGTGTATAAATTGATTGGTTTTCTCGGGGAAATTCCGACCAGGATAATTTTTGCAGTTCGTATGACTGTTCTTTCCCTTCTCTAGGGCACAGTTTAGCACGAATTGTAGTGAGGGAGCCAGACTCACTCTCACTCATCACCTTTCATCCCTCTGCAATACAATTTACTCTCTATCATTGGATTGCAGCAAAATACAAGAATGTCTCTACCATTTGGACACCTGCCCTTCACGCACTGAAGGAAAATCCCAAGAGCCAGCAACCACCATCCTCAGTTTTGCCCAGTTCCAACCAGGTTTTGCAGTAGTTTCTCACATGTCTGTCTCTTTTGCCCTCTGAACCCGTGCTTTATGTCATTTGGATCTAGTTCCAGTTTCAAGAGCCCAGAGTACACGGGCCTGTGTGATTTTAGCTTTTGGACCTTTTTAATCTTGCTGATCTAAAGAAACATGAAAGGGAAGGACGCCAGCATTGTTAAAAAGCCTGAGGCTCCCACTTGCATGGGGGACCATCCCTGACCTGCGCCCAATAAGCGCTGCAGGCTTGCATGTCAAGCCGCACTTTTAGATTGAAAGAATTCGCATGCCGCCCATCATGCCCACCCTACATTGAATAAGTCATAGGTTGACATGCCAAGGCGTGAAGACTGCCACTGAAACCGAGCGCACCTCTAGAGGAATCTGGACTTTAGGGCAGGCCATGGCAAGTAGGGGCCTCATAACTTCGTATCCCCCATCCTCTTCCCTGGAAGACAGACAAAAAGGACTACTCTGCAGGCAGAAACATGGAGACTTGTGACCCATGCTAACTAGTATCACAGAGAGATGAGAGTTCCTCCACATGTCCAGAAACCAGAATGCATGAAAAGCTAGGACTGAGGGCTATGCAGCCAAGCCCGTCCCCAACAGTGGGTTGGGACCAATGCAGACCTCCAGAGAGACACTCCCTGGTTGGGTTTCTGCACTGGCACACCAAATTTAAAGCAACTTCGAGGCTCCAGGCACAAAGGACTCTCGCAAGGTCAAGAGGATTTGGACATCCGCAGCACTGGGCCTTGGGCCATGACTTGGATCACCGAAACCGAAACTGATCCACTTCAGACTGAATGTGATCCTGTCGTCCAAGTGGCTCATGACCAACCAACTGTACTGGCACTTCTTGAGCGTCAAACCTGGCATCAAGCTGCAGCGACACATGTTTCTTCAAGTGTGTCTGCCTCTTCTTTTTGTGTCCGAGTTTTTTTGGGGATCGTACCGTGCACGATCTCGATTCATCTATGTATACATATATACATATTTCTTATTTATTTATTTATTCATTTAATTATCTATCTATCTATGTATTTATTTATCTATTTATTTATCTATCTATATATATATATCTATTTATATATCTATTAAAAATATATACATATTTATACATAGATGTAACAGGAACAATCATGAATATGAGAATATGCAGACTGAAAATGCTATTTATCATAAAGTGTCCCCACTTTTCTTAGTCAAATCAAACAGTGGGAACAGGGGTGGTCAGATCCAAGCCGATAGAATGGGTTGATCCAAGTATCTTATGGATACGATCGGGTGGCCCAACCCCTTGGACAGAATGGTCCCTCCCAAAGCTTCAGCTGGATAATAACCAGAGCTGGCCCAAGCCTTGGGTGAAAGGGGCAAGTTTAAGCTTTAGCTGAACAGCTGTCTATCCATGTGTGATATGGGCGTAGGAAAATCCAACGAGAAGTTTTGGAGGCTAAATTGAGGTCCGACCCAGCCTCCAGCTTAAATGGTTGACTTGACCCCTCTCATTTTAGCCGGCTTGTCGAAGAGCTGGGCATTTTGTTTTGCAGATGGGTTGAGTAGCCCCGGTTTAGATTAGGGTTTGAGCCCCGTTTCCAACGGTGATGTCAAATCCATTCAAATCCAGTTAAGACTGCCTCTTGTAGATTCCACACATTCCACTCCCACTTTTCAACCCTTTCTCCACCGAAGCCCTTGGTCATGGCCTCAAGTGCTGCACCTCCTGTGAAGAGTCCAAAGCCACGGCAAAACCACACAGAACTGAAGAGACTCAAGTAGATCTACCCCTACAGGAAAGATCGGCACTCGTGCTAGAGTAGACCCAAACTGTGAAGTTGGTTAAACTTGCCACCCATGAAGGACAAAAAACGCATGAAGCTACAAGGACAGACTTGCGGCTATTGCTTGCCCCTCAAAGCAACACTGGACCCCATCAGCCCACCAAATAAACGGAGGCTTCCAAAGCTTTGCTTTGGATTTGACCTGACCTTTGATTGGTTGGATTTTGGGGGTTGCCCGGCTGCTGGTTTCCAGCCAAAACTAAGCGGGTCAGCCTCGGAAGGCTGACAGTGTGCAGGCCACTCCTCACAAGATGGATTCACGGGACCGTTGCGAACAATGAATCATTGAAGCTGGATGTATTGCATCACAAAAAGCAAATACCCTGAAAGGATCTGAAAAGCAGGCGAATCCTACAGAATACGTTCAATCAAAGCCTGAAAAAAATCTCCTGAAAACCTGAACAGGGAAAATCCATATCTATTAGAACCAGGCGCTCCTGCATCTGCCACTTGTGAAAACATGTCGCCTGCGCGTGCAGAACGCTCCATAATATGAAATAAGGTCTGGTGAATCCCCAACAGCACTGCAGTATGTGGAGACTAAATTTGTCCAGTGGATGAGTAGATTTAATTACTTTGTATAGTAACCTTATCTGGAAACCTCCGGAATCTTCCCTCCCGCAACTGCATCTGGAAACTTCCTCTCCCTCAAACCTCCCCCGAAGCTACATGCAACTTATCACTTATAACTCCTGAACCTCGCAGGAACCTGCCTCAGAGTCCCTTCTGTGCGGGACCGGTAACCTTGCTTGGAAACCTTGCCTGGAACCTTACCGAAACCTTGTGCAGTTTCTCTCACACCTGTCGGCTTTCCCTATTTCGACTAAGAACTGCTTTTTTGCCCGGAACTCACCCGGAAATCACCCGGAACTCACCTGGAACCTTCCACAACTCTGGAACTCACCCAAAAACCCACTCCAGAACCTTCACCGCCCAGAACCTCTCCAGATTTCACCCGAGCCGCCCGGAAGCCTTCCATTGGCTGACCTAATGCCATTCTTGTTATGCTGCTCAGAAAAAGGACACATCCAAACTGCTTGAGTGCGGCAATAATGGTCAACATAAACCATCCACGCATGCATCAACATGCTCAGAATGTCAATGATCAATTGACTAGGAGTACCAAAACAGCTGCAAGTCCTCTTGCACGATGAGCTTCATGCGCAACTAGTGTCAGTTGCCTCCAACCGCGAATGTCCTCCACTTAGTTGCAGCATCTGCCTCACCGAGTTTGGGCGAGACAAAAACCTTCTCACTAACTACCCAAAAACGGCTGCCATATATCTCCTTCAGATCAACTCTTATCAGCATAGGGTGGATCATTTTGTGAGGGATCAAAAGCATCAAAAAGCTCTGCTGTGAGTTCCGGTCCTGTGACCCACGGAGATAGACAATTTTAACTCCCCACCTCAGCACCAGCCAGTGACAGTGAGTAGTGAGTAGTTTTGTATGCTTGCTGCTTGCTATGCGACATGCTGTGTCTTGGTGCCTGACACTCCGCTTCCACTGGATATATCCAACTCGCCTCATATCGGCACGTGGGACCATCCTGCAGAGCAGGGGGCAGGCGGTCTGCAAAAGTGTTGAAGAATTGGAACGTCAAAAACAAGAGTCAAAGGTTAAAGTCTCTCGGACCTGTGTAATTAAGTACAGCACTTCCATATCTCTGCTGTCTTGCTTGCGAACAGGCAGGGAGCCCTACAGAAATATCAAGCCATCCTCTGCATCATCACTTTGGAAAGCCTTGCAGCTGGAAGAGAACGCTTCGTTTTCATCAAATGCATCTCCAATGAAATTGATGAGGCGTCAACATACGCGCCAGGGCTAAGCCTCTGACAAGAGAAGTACCAGCAGCACGAAAACTTGGAAGCCATGATCGAAACACCTGACGTTGGAGTGCACTCCAAAAAGCACGCAAAACAACTTCCTGTGGAAGATTCCCTGCACAAACATCAAACAATTTCAAGCCAACTCCTTCCAAGAACACCTGCCTTGTTGTCAGCCATCCTCAAGCATAGCTGCAATTCTTTGCCCAGGCCTGAGTTGAGGAAAATCTCAGACTCGAAAATGCCCAAAATATCCTAAAAGTGCACCCGTTGGCACACAGCCCCTCAGGAAAGGCTCTCCACTGGTGCAAGTTTGCAGCAGAAAGTCTCCATTATTGTCAGAAGTGAGAACCGGACCAAGTGCGAGTCTCTTCGAGACCTTCAAGCTGGGCCCAATTCATGCATATTTCTGTCTACTCTGCCCAGAACCTCGATGGCAACGCGCCGAGCAGCCGCTGCTGACATAGCCTTGGAAAATTTCCAACAGATTCTTGAGGTCACTATAGCTTGAACAGTGGCTGATTGGAAATTGTCCCAACATGTCCCAACTGTTCGTCTCCTTGGCAGGTTCATACAAAATCAGGAGCAAGAGTGTGGGCATCCATGGTGTTTTCTCATAGGGAAACAGCTCAGCCTCTGGCCGTTAAAGAGATCTGCCTGAAGGAACCTCCTGCTCGCCCAAATCCAAGTAGCTGCTCCTACGAGATGCCAACCGTGTCCCCTGCAAACAGTGCAGTTTCTCCTATGCATATGCATGTGATATGCAGTACATGCATATGCTCTGAGCGAAAAAGGGTGGAAATGCCTGTGTCACAATTTTCACAGATAAAAGAAGTCCCCAACTCATTTCAGAAGCTCCGTAGCAGAGATTCTCAAAGAGAGTCTGTTCACAAGATTCTGGCCAAGCACTTTAAAGAATACTAAAAGCATGACCTTGGGTGCCAAACCTGCAAATTTCTGAGCAGCATACCAAGTAGATTGCACTCAGCGAAAGGCCGCGAATGAGTCCTCATCATCTTTTGGGAGCTTGAGGGGGTCTAGCTGCCCTCCAAAGTACGCCTCGAACATGTCAGCAAAAAATTGTCACAAAGACAGAGACATGAGGTGCCCTGATTGGGGGCATCCCGTTGCCCTCCCTTCCCTTTCTTTACAATGCGTTGGTATCCGGGGATATTTGTTTGCACTACCGAGATTTGCTTGCACAGAGATGGTTTCATTCTGAGTACATGATGTCAAAGAAGCTGGACTTCGATAAGTGCAGGCGCAAACTGGTTCTATGAATTGGTTGCACTATCATTGCAAAGAAGGGAAGCAACGCTGTCTGCAGTCTGAAGCTGGGGTAGCTCAGATCCATCACAGTCAATAGACTTCACAGGCAAATCACTAGCAACAGCTCTGGAGGAGGAATCGGGAATAGTTGTTTGATATATATATATATATTTATTATTTATATATATGTACAGTAAAGTGTTTAATGCACAGATTTATTGATGGACCTATATAGTAATCTTTTTGATGCACATGCTACTATTCACTTTCTTGTGGATATGTATATATATATATATATATATATATGTTCATTGTTATGTATGACTCTTTTTCTGTTATTGCAAGCTCTTGAGTGGAGCAAGCGCTGTCTTGAATTGCAACAGGCCTGGCAAAGCGTCTGCAGCAACTCTGCAGAATGTGGTAAGCCTGCGCTTGAGTTCCAATGTCACTGGGGGGTCCAAAGACCAACCTTTGCTGAAATCGCATCAAGAAAACTAGTATATGTGCCCTTTCCACTGACATTTACAGAAAGCTTCTTAGACAAGCAAGAAGCTAAACAATTCCCACAATCTTCATGGCAGCTTCAATCATTTGCTCAGCCCGCAGCATGAAAGAGGGTNGATGTCAAAGAAGCTGGACTTCGATAAGTGCAGGCGCAAACTGGTTCTATGAATTGGTTGCACTATCATTGCAAAGAAGGGAAGCAACGCTGTCTGCAGTCTGAAGCTGGGGTAGCTCAGATCCATCACAGTCAATAGACTTCACAGGCAAATCACTAGCAACAGCTCTGGAGGAGGAATCGGGAATAGTTGTTTGATATATATATATATATTTATTATTTATATATATGTACAGTAAAGTGTTTAATGCACAGATTTATTGATGGACCTATATAGTAATCTTTTTGATGCACATGCTACTATTCACTTTCTTGTGGATATGTATATATATATATATATATATATATGTTCATTGTTATGTATGACTCTTTTTCTTGTTATTGCAAGCTCTTGAGTGGAGCAAGCGCTGTCTTGAATTGCAACAGGCCTGGCAAAGCGTCTGCAGCAACTCTGCAGAATGTGGTAAGCCTGCGCTTGAGTTCCAATGTCACTGGGGGGTCCAAAGACCAACCTTTGCTGAAATCGCATCAAGAAAACTAGTATATGTGCCCTTTCCACTGACATTTACAGAAAGCTTCTTAGACAAGCAAGAAGCTAAACAATTCCCACAATCTTCATGGCAGCTTCAATCATTTGCTCAGCCCGCAGCATGAAAGAGGGTCTCGGGATACAGCCAGACCTAAGGGTGACAACTGTACTCATGGCTCATACCCTCTCCAGACTATGTCAATTTGCCTCCCTCTAGCAACATAAGCATTTCCTTTTAGATAGTTCAGACAGTTAGCTTGCATGGCAAAGGCGAAACACAAAACACAGGAGCAAAACAGAATGAGCCAAAATGTCTGGCTTGCATCTCAAGCAAAACAAAGATCCAAGCGCACAAGCTGCGCCACCTCATGGTCGTTTAGCCTGGCTGCAGACTTTGACGTCTCTCAGGTGGATTTCGATTATTTTGATTCATTCACTGCCTCAACAAATCCTGGTTGATCGGATTTTGGAGCTTCACCAGGGCCAACAAAAGTGAGACCTTTGTCTCAGATCGGGGATGTGCCCGATCCTTTCAATGGTTGAGATGTTTTGCCCGTCACTCCTCTATTAGAACTACTGCGTATGGGCAAGGGCACGAGGTCAGATTGGTTGGCGAATCAGTGTCAATTGAGCTAGTCACTGACAGGCTTTCGTCCACCTCAGCTGCTCAAAGCCACGGACATGTTCACACACTTCTCAGTGCTTGAGACAGATGATGAGATAGGGGTTTTTGTTTCCCAGTGCAGGCCTTGTATTTGACCTTGGGCTTGGACTTTGGGCAAACGTTGCAACAGCCTCTTTTGAAATTCGGGCCTTGGACCAACGAAATCTGAAGCATTTTTTCTTGGATAATCTTGAAGATTGCACATCCTTGTCGACAGCACGTATCTGCTCCCAACGAGGGTCCAAACGACAAGGAGTCAAGTGAAGCCTTCCGTCGCATCACATTCGAAGCACTACAAACAAGATGGCAGAGGGGAGGGGGATGAAACCATGGCTCCATTGGATATCAATTCGCGTCAACTCGACCTAGGGCTTCTAGGATCATGAATCTCCTTCTACGGTGCATGCCTCGTGCTGGCCCTCATGTTTTGCCTACTTCGCACTTCAATTCGGCGAGTCTTAGAACTCCGATCGTGGAAGGCAATGAGGCCAACATGTTGTTGAAGTATCTTGGACTCGCGGAACACCAAAGAGATTAGACGAAGTTTAAAGTATATAATGCTTGTATTATAGATATTATACATAATATAT
>DF242623.1:0-53117 GCA_000507305.1 Breviolum minutum Mf 1.05b.01
TGTTGTTGTTGTTGTTGTTGTTGTTGTTGTTGTTGTTGTTGTTGTTGTTGTTGTTGTTGTTGTTGTTGTTGTTGTTGTTGTTGTTGTTGTTGTTGTTGTTGTTGTTGTTGTTGTTGTTGTTGTTGTTGTTGTTGTTGTTGTTGTTGTTGTTGTTGTTGTTGTTGTTGTTGTTGTTTTTTGTGGTTGTTTCTTCAATTCAAGATGCTGAGGGGTGGTTGTTGAAATGCTGGCAGGTGCATCTCCAGCTGCCAGGGGCCATCCGTTCCAAAGACCATCAGAAGCTAAAGGCCATCCATGGGAGCATATCCCATGTGACCTTTGCTGGAACTGCTTCAATGACAGAATCAGTGCTTATGAGTGCATGTCAAGCCCAGAAAAGTCAAGCTGCACACTTCAACGGGAAATGGCACAAAAGTATACATTCACATGATTCACATGTCACGTAAGAGGCAAAATATATCGGTATTTGCAAGAAGCAAGATCATCGACCCCACTAGAAAAGACTACAAACGAATGGATTTCCCGGGAAATCTCGTCTCTAGCCAGGTAGGGGTCATTAAATTACCCGAATTTATCGTAATTTTGAGGAATTTCCCTTATAATAGTGCATTGTTTGGGTTGGTAATACTATGATGACCCCACCGCGTCGGTTTCAAGGCAGTGCTCACAAAAGCTTCGACATGGTCCATCGAGAACGAAGATGTGACCCAAGGCACCATGAGTTACCAATGAGTTTGGTTAGTTGGAGTGTGATGTTTGCTGTCGTGAGTTGATTGGTGATTGCTGGACAGGTCAAATGTTGCTGGACCAGATTGAAGCACAGGATGGCTTGCGAACGGCCATCAATTCGAGAAGTTGGAACCTTTCAAAGCTGTTTTTACCAACAGAAATGACATGAAGATGACATGACGTGAAGCTGTGCATGTGCACTACTAGAGACTCTCCTTAAACTGCCTCTGTCACATAGCGAGACACTTGGCTTTTTGTTTTTGAATTTTTTAAACTTTCTAAGGTGAGGAGCAGTTGATGAAGGCGATCGATCAGGCAGAGGGCAAAAACTCACATTAAAGTGGAGTTTTTCGTCAATGCCTTGTAATTTGCCTGCTTCACCCAAAAGTCAGGAATTTTGGAGAACAATGATAGAATTGATATTATCATGAAGTTGGGAGAAGTTCTATCATTATCATGAAGTTGGGAGAAGTTCAGAATGGATCCAAAAAACAACGCCTGAGCATCGTGTCCGCACAGCGCAATGAGCATTGATTTTGTGTTTCTGCAACGTGTCAGGCTTCACTTCATGGAGTCGACCGTGTAAGGACAGTGCTGGTTCTGTTGGACCCAATCATCCACATTTTTTTAAACAAAAATCCTAGATGCCGTTGGAACCTGGATCATTTAATGCATAATATTGTTGCTCATGAAACACGCTAATATTGAACATTCTTGAATGCAAATGTCACCAAGAAGCACGACTCTCCAGGATTCAGAAGGCTGAAGCCTCGTTAGCGCAGCTGAGAGCATCCGAACAACTGGCCTTGGCAATCCTTGAATGTAAGGAGCTGCATTTGGTATGTCATGATTGACATCAAATATGTATATGAATCATATGAACTATGTATCTATATGAAATATGTACATGAAATATGTCATATGAATATTGCATGTCTACGATGCCTATACAACATCATACACAAGTCTCTGGTTTTGTGATCCAATTTGTTGTTTGGTAAAGGTTAGTAGTTGTCTAAGTTGTCTAGGTGACTTCCCAATGTGTCCATGTGCGTCAGGACCCAGAGACGCTGGAGGATGCCATCCAAAAGGCCAAAGAGGTGCCATTTTCGATTCCGAAAAAAAGACAAGAAACACAGACTTTGATTTTTTTTCGGAAAATTCGATAAAAATTGATAAAAATTGCAACACTTTTTTGATCGATTACTTTGTTTGAGTTAAAAGTTCAAATGTTTTAAGATGTGTCAAGAAATCTTTGAGGCAGGCGTGCCGCGGAGCGACGTGGCCAAAGCAGAATCCTTGGTGAAAAGCTTGACACGATCACCTACACGATCTTTAGCAGTGGCTGGGTTGCGGATTCTGGAGGTTGATGTATTGATAGTGTTATTTTGTCTTTCTAGATCTTCTATGATCTTGTGAGATGTGCATGGGTTTGGCAAATTTCTGCAATCGACGAGGGTTTATAAAGGATCAACAAGTTCATTACATTCATGGAGAAGACGGTGTAACTTTCACACCATGTTCGGCACACAGAAAACTTCTAGACTTAAATGAAACTGTGCTCAGAAGAGGTTTTGATTTTTTGAGCCTTAAAATGAACACAGCTGACTTTTCTGTGTTCATTTTCGCTTCGTAAAGGTGAGTCGAGTGAACAGCAAGGCAGGATGAGGTGAAGAAAGAGGCTGGGCAGTTGAGCAGCGAGACGCATGGGCCGTATGGGTATGGAAACACTTTAGATTTTGACAGGGAAGCGAATTGCTTGAAATCCATAGATTTTTCAGCTTGACAAACTCTAAAATCAAATCATCACATCCGTTTGAGAATGCAAGGGTGGCAGGAATGCAGACGTCAGTTTGGGAGTTCTGGGTGACTCAGTGGGTGTGCAGTGGCCCACTTGAGCAGGCCAAACTTTACGGGTGACTGCCTCTACTGGCACATGTACCATAGAAATGTGCGCGTGGAATGTGCCCGAAGTACACATTCATCAATCATTCGTCCATTTAAATGTGCTTGCCAGCGCAAGCTGCCACTGCGGCGGCCACAGCCAAAACTTCTATTGCAAGGTTGCATGCCACGGGTCACTGATTGTTGATGCCAAACAACTCCAGCGAGCAAAGCTCTTTCCCTGCAAAAAGGAAGAGATTCCAAGGAAAGTTTGTATCACTTTCTTCAGAGCTTCTATGAGCTTCTCCAACTTTCTCTCCTTTTGTGATGTGCTGTGCCGGCGCCAAGTGTAACATCCGTTCGTGCACCGAAGGTGCAATCGAGTGGCGGTTTTTGGGTGCAATCAGCACCTTCCATGATGCGAGTGTCCCCTGCAAGGCATCCAACGCATCAGGAGTGATGGAAATTCGAGTCATCTGACAGTGAAAACAAAATTCAAAGGGATCCAGAAGACTATAGTACTATAATTATTCGGCTATTCTTCTTGATTCACTCTACAGGTTGCAACTCGGCAGGTGCCAGCTCCATTCATCCTCTAATATCAATCTCTTTTTATTCGTTTTTGTTCCAAAATGTTTGGTACAGATTCAGTTGATTGCTCTTGCATGCCTGGATTCTTTGGTTCCATGCGAATTTGCCTTTCGTCATTCAATGGCGTCGCTTAGTCGCTTAGAGGACAAAAAACGGTGTGGCCTCTGTGGGGAACGGACATGGTTTTGGAAACTCTTTCGGTGAAAGACACGAACCCCAGCAGCCTTTCAAAGGTTTCTAAGCAAGATGCAACAGATACAAAGTACTCGACGGTATATATATGTTACATACAGTTACAGTTTTTTACATATATAAAACTGCAGTGCATATCACAGTATAACATGCATGAAAGTATGAAAAAGGATGAAAAATGGATCTTTGCTCGTCAAGCAGCTTCCAATTTGAAAGACTTTCACTTTGATTGCTTCGAAATGGGTAGAGCTACTGCTATTGGAGATGCTGTCAAGTTGTTTTCAAAACGCACACCTGTGAGGCTATCTTGAACGAAGTGGCGCAGGTTGTGAGTTTTGGTTGTGAAGTGGTTGAGACGTTTTTTGAGACGTTTTGAGACGGCCAGGACCGTGCGGAGTTGGTCTTGATGTACAGACGTGCCAACCAGGAACTCTCGCGGCTTCGAGCGGAACTGAGTCAAAGGACTTTGGAAGTCTTGGAGCTACGGCAGGACCTCTGGGGTGTGCGAATTCTCGTGGAAACAGAAGGATTAAAAATGGAAACATATTCGCAGTATTCGCAAGGATATGTATAGCAGTATAGTACTCTAAGACCTTAAAAATCGATGTTGATTTCGCTCGAACTCATCATGCACTATCATTTGGAGAATCCTGAGAGCAGAACTTTTAGGGATGCACCCGGGATCCAGCTATGCATCCAGGATTCGAAACGTCAACGCACACCTGGGCTGAACAAATGCGTTGTGGGGGCACATGGGGATACGCTTGGGAGAATGAAATCGCATGCTGATTTTGACACGTTTTCGCACAACAAACTCGATCAAAGTGGTCCTCCTTGCACGAAAACAGCATGATCCAGACATTGCCATTCGATGGATCCACCCGGGACAAGATGACGAAGGAATCGAGTTGGGCAAATGTTGGTGCAGCTTCATCCGGTGTTATTTGGAAGAATTCACTTCTTCCGATCCCAGTTTGAAGCAAAGAGCAACCAACTATTTGGGATAAAATGATTACAATTAACGCAGGGGCCTTTATAGTGATTTACAGTGTTTTGTACCAAAAGGTTGGATTGAAAAGCCCTCCAAGTGCAACTTCATCCTATTTCTAGTGTCCACTAGTGTCCATTTTCGATCGGCTGAGGTGTGTCTTGATGAACCTGCTCGTTTGGCTTTTGTTCCTTGTGGGCACCTGGCCAGTTGTGAGGTGGGCCCTGCAGAGTAGATCTCATGACATGCAAAAAAATCTGTGGAAATTGTCGCTTGGTTGGGCTGTTCTGCCATGACCGTTGTTGTCTCACGCCAGGTTTGCGCGCAGCAGATGTCCGACCCGCGGCCGAGATGTCCAGTGTGCCGACGTCGAAGTGAGCTGGAGTACCTGGAGGGTTGGAGGGTTGGGAGAGTGGCGTCTTGGAGATCCAGTCTCATGTTTTTAATGCGCACTCAGCCCAAGGGGTTGCTTCCAATGAAGATGTTTTTTGTCACCGAAACGCACCTAGACATGAAGACTTGCACTTCCATTCTGACAAAACAGGAAAACCGTTTTGTTGATAGAAATGGACATATTGAAGCACCCAAGAGAACAGATGACTCTTGGCAATGCTGTCCTTGAGCAAACATGCGAAAGCAAAGGTGGACTAACGTGGAGGCCATACATTGAGAAAGATCAAAAATTGCCTGGCTAAGACATTTTCATACATTTTCTCAATTCCAACTGTCAATCAAGATTCATGGCCAATGCCTCCAGCTGATTGTGTCATTCGCTAAGTCGCTAAGGTCTATTTTGCCAATCTATTTGCCATGATCTCACCTGCTAGATGCTGATCGGGCAAGATTCTTTCCAAAGACTGACCATGCCCAATTTTTGACGAGAAAACATGGACATTATCAGATGAACGTTTTTAGTGGTACTTTGGTACCCGTTTCTTATTGGCCTCACTGGCTGCAGAACTGCTCTGCCAAAGGCCGTAGTTGCCTCCAAATCTTCCTGCTGTCGGGTGAAGTGTTGCAGTCCCCAAACTTGTGGATGTTAAGATGATCAACGTTGGGTTTGGCGAATTTGAGACAGGGAATTTTGTTGGCAGTTTCTCAAGTCCGACAGCCGGAAAATTGGAGCCTTCATTGTTTGAGTTGGTTTGGCTACTCAACTTACATATCTTCATGTGATGTTGGATCATGACTTCACAATGAAGTGGCCTGGTCCTTCTATTCATGCAATCTTCAAAATCTCCACCAGTCCCAACACATCCTGTTTGGAAAAGATCACGACCTTCCGGCAATTGCAGAATCATTTTTCCCAACCATGGCTTGCCCTGTGTAGTCTGGGTTTGGGTGCTTCTTAAAATTTGTTGTTGAGTCTTGTTTGCAAGGAAAAGATAGGAAAGCAACAAATCCTGAGCACCACCCCGCCATCTTGATCTGTTTGGACAGTTTGGGTACGAACCATAGCATGGGGGGGGTAGAGTTGCAGTCTCTCGATCTCTTCGCAGTTGACTTTGCTGAGTTGCAGATCTCAGATTTCAGCAATATGAAAATTCAAAGAGTATCTCTTCAACCACCCAAGAAAACTGGTGAAATGCGGTCCACGGTCATGAGTCATCACATCATGTCTTTCGCCACATCAACGTAATCAAGTTCAGCAGTTGCTCGATTTATCTCAATCATTGCCATGCCATGGATGACGTCTCAGAGGTACCTTGCTCAGGAGGATGCCGTTTTTGGGTTTTTGCGTGGGACTGATTGATTCAAGTCGTGTTTGAAGATGATATTTCATAGGACCGTAGAGATTGTAAGTAATCTCTGGATGTTTTTTCTTGTAAAGCAACTATATAGCTAACTGTCATTTCAATCTATGTGGTGACTTCTAAATCTTGCATCCTTTTCCCCAAATAGCAGAATGCTGGCAGGTTCCACAAAAGGTTCAGGAAAGGGGAAAAGTTCAGGGAAGATCAGGGTAGCTTTTCGGGAGAGGAAGGTTCCAGATCAAGCCCCCAAAGCTGGAAACATAAGAACTGCACAATAAATCAAATTTTGTTTCCAACATACTGATCTTGTTCTTGGGGATTTATGTGATTCACCTGCTTTCACCATCAACTTTTGACCAGATAGGTAAGCTATATGTCTTTCAACACGGTTTGCTTGTATCAGATCTATGGAAAAGAGCCCATTTTATACTTTGCATCCGAAAAGGTAACCATTTTGGGTTCGCGGTGCCGTATCCGTTTCATATGGTTGCATTGCAGTTCCTTTGTTCTGCATCACCCTTCTTTATAGGGATGCTTTGTGTTCCAGAGATGATACTGCATCCCTGCTGCAGTCCAAGACTGATGTCTAGAGGGGTCAGTTGCACTCGACAAGCTCGACCAGTGTGACAAAGATCGCTATCTACATGACGAATTTTGGAGGCTATGACCCTATCATAGATCACGATATTGCTGATGTGCCGGATGGAGTCCGCGCATTTTACCTTCTTGGATGAACAAACATTCGAGAAGAGTCGAACAGCTTTCCAAAGGTGGAAAGAACAAGGTCGGGAAATGAAGTGATGGTACCTGAAAGGCTGACATCGAAAAAGAGCTTAAGTTTGCACCCGAATGGCTGCTGCATGGTTCCTGGGATTGGTTGATTTACTATGACGCAGCTTGCTTTCTCTCTCCTTAGAATCTACTTCCTTTCTTACAGCAACGAGAACACATGGCGCTTGTTCTGCATGACTATTGCTATTTCTATAAAGAATGTTGTGGAGAAGGCAATGGTTTTAAGTGCTTTGAGCATGATATGGATTTTTTGCTGAACGTTTTTCCAACGAAAATTCAGAGAAGCAGGGACAAGATGATCGAGTTGAAAAGGACTGTGGAGACAAGGATTGAAGACAAAACTTTGACCCTGCCACACTATTTCGATACGCACCTCTTGATACGGAACCTGAGGCATGAAAAAGCCAACCAAGTCACCTATGCTTTCAAAACGGTCTTCGAAAAGTTGCATGAGTTGCAACGAGACCAGACATTGGTTCCTGTGTATTTGCACGATTCCAACGTGACTGAAATCGATGCAGTCAGCTCAGAAGAATTGTCGAGAGTCTTGCATTCCCATTTTAACGGGGGGCACTTAAGACAGAGTTAGACTCTTGTCTTGCACCCCAGTCTTGACCTTCACACAGTTCTGGCGTAGAGAAAGAACGTTATGTTGGCACGGGCAACATCATTTGTCAGACTTTTGGTGGGACCCTTTACGCATGAATGTAGGTTATTTCAAGATACTTGGAGATATTCGTGTACTCAGTGTCTAGATTATCTACATGAAGCCAAAAGGTCGAGTGAACTCTTGGGTGTTTTGCCAAGTTTTCCGTGATTTCGTCCAAACTTCGTGTTCAGATCCGGAGGCATCGTGTCCAACCAAACGATGGTTGCGCCTGGAGCGCAGTGCACAGTATCGTCTCGATGGACTGCGAGTGATTTTGGAGGTGAGAACGTTCAAAAATGTTCATAGATGTCGGAAATGATTCAATTTGGATAGGGATAGGATTATGCAGGAAGAATATAGAAGCATGATCGCGAGTTATATATTCGTTTGTATAGGTTATATTTTTTACTCAATATATACTACAGCCGCTATACCTAATCCAAATATGCACGATGGCATGCCATATATGTAATCATTGGTGCATGCCCTATGCACATACGCACAAGAACAAGAAGTAGTAGTAGTAGTAGTAGTAGTAGTAGTAGTAGTAGTAGTAGTAGTAGTTGTAGGAGTAGTAGGTGTAGTAGTAGTAGTAGTAGTAGTAGTAGTAGTAGTAGTAGTAGTAGTAGTTGTAGGAGTAGTAGGTGTAGTAGTAGTAGTAGAAGAAGTAGTAGTAGTAGTAGTAGTAGTAGTAGTCGTAGTAGTAGTAGTAGTAGTAGTAGTAGTCGTAGTAGAAGAAGAAGAAGAAGTAGTAGTAGTAGTAGTAGTAGTAGTAGTAGTAGTAGCGGCAGTAGGAGCAGCAGGAGTAGTAGTAGCAGGAGTAGTAGTTGTAGGAGTAGTAGGTGTAGTTGGAGTAGTAGGAGTAGTTGCAGCAGCAGGAGGAGGAGGAATTGGTTTTGTTGTTGTTGTTGTTGCTGCTTTGCTTTTGAGAGTACCTCTAGTACTACTTTTCGTAGGGTGCCGATGCAGGCCACGTAGAACGAAGTGTCACATATTACATATTACAATACGTACATACACAGTACACACACAGATTCGCTGCTTTTTGTTTGATAGCATGGTATGAGTCCAAGAACATAATATGGAACACGTTCTGTACCATCAGCCAGAAACAATTTTAGGGAGGCTGCGGCAAGATTGTTTTGCGAGTCTGCAGAAATGGATTGCAAGCTGTGGCATGTTTGAAATCATTTTGTGATGTGACAATTCCAATTTTCTGAACACGGAAGCAGATGTTGGCTGGTCAGGATCTGTGTGATCCTGGCAATCGCGCGGCCATTTTGCGCAGTGTTGAGGCTGGATTTGTGCAGCAGTTCTTTTTAGTTATTATGAAGTTGTGCAAGTGGTGATTTGGGCCTCAAACAGTTCGTTTCTCTTGTCTTTGCTGTTGGTTTTGTTTTCGTTACAAGCCATGATATTTGTTGCTCACAAAGTAAAATCAGAGATCAAGATTAGACAATCAGAATCACAAAAATATACACTCAAACCAGATCCCACTCTTTTGTCACATTTCTCCAATGAGGCCTTTGGTTTGCTCCACGTCCACGAGATCAAAGGTGATGCAACGCTGGGAAAACGACCAGCACAACAAAGCAGCGCACGGGGTCGAAGATGCTCGACAGGGAAATTTGGTAGAAATTTATCCGATGTTTCTCCACGTTTTCCAAAGGATTTTCCTGGCTTCTTTTCAATCAACTCTGTGGGCTGTTACCACACTACGCTACTGAGGCATTGTCAACGGCGCTGAGAAGTGGTTGAATCTGCACCAGCACGAAGATGTGCAGGAGCTAAGACATTCCATGTTTCATGCCCTTCGGGGCCCTTCGTCCTTGGTGTGGATTTCCAGGTTTGTTGCAAGATGTTGGTTTAAGTTTAAATATCTCGAAAGCTGGTAGGCATGGACTGGGAAGGTAAGAACATCGATATTATGCCTCTGAAGCGATGAATCTTCAATGGGCAGAAGATGTAACACTTGCTCCGAAGGAGTGCATTGAGACCCTTCAGGCCGCAAACCTGGGGACGGACCAATGAGTTTGTGCATCTCCGCAAGATCGTTGCATCCTGAAATTTGTGAGCATCAAAAAGTCATTTGGAAGCACCATTTTGCACGAAATATCTCGGGGATATCAATAGATATCGGGTGTGAAAATGGCACGTTTTGTGGGGATTACTGGGATTACCGATTCTCCTGCATTTCCCGAGCGGAGACGTCGGCCGCGTGAGTCTGATGGCTTTGGTGTTTGGGCTGCTGTTCCACCCTCACGCAGCGATACAGGTAGGAACACCTCGGGTGGGTGGGGCCATGCGATCCAAGATGTGCTAAAGAGTCGTAGAATCAGTTTTTCGTCAAGTCCGTGTCGAAAGTTTCCATTTATTTTCCTGTCATTCGTAAAGACTCTGAAACTGCGAGCCTTGGGCGTGTTTCGCTTGTCGCAAGGTAACGTGGAGCTGTCATTGGATCAGCTACCTTTTGAGACCAAAACGGCACTTCTCTTTGGCTCCGAGGTGGGGAAGATATTTTCAAGCTGTGGCAGAGTTAAAGATAGGATTCGTGTATGGCACTAGTTGTCTTGTGAATTTACATAAAACACAATATTACATCTACATATGTCAACATATTATCCTAAGATTATTTATATGATTTGCTGCAATAATGAGCAACAGTTGGTCGACGCGCTGATTTGAGCCTTGCCATCGCTTATTTCATATTGTTCAGCAGCGACCTCCACAATTGACACGGAGAAAGTCATTTGACCTTGAATTTTCAGATTCCCTGTTGCCTTCTCCTTCCATGTGTCTTTTTGGTGACTTAGAGTTCTGTGGTGCAAATTAGGATGCTTCTAGAAATCTTCAAGCGATGAATCAGAAAGTCTAGATGCAAGCTCGAATCATTAAACACCATCTCAAATCGTGATGCTTTCTTGGTGTCTGAAGAGATTTCTGATGAAATTTCTGTGGTTTCCGACCGCAAATCCAACATGCACACACTCCAGCGGGAAAACCTCCAGGCGCGAGGCGTCTCGACGGAGGCCCTGCGACTCTGTGATGGGCGTTTCACGGTGCCGCTGCATGGTCTCAGCGAAAGCCCGGAGGCCCGTGCTGCGCTGGGAGCGCTGTGGGACACAGACACTGACAACTTGACTACGGAACTTGTGATTTGGTGGAGAGACTTGAAGGGACAGGTGATTTGGAGATCTTTTCCAATATGGAGGAATGTTTGGAATCATAGATTTGAGGATGTTTGCATCTTGAGAATTATGAAGGCCTTGCCAATGCTGATCAACTGATGCTGCAGCTGATGCTCAAGGAACATTCTAGTGAGCATTATAGCTTGGCAATGACTGACGTGGATGACTTAGATCTTCTACAACAAGCTCTTGAGAGGTACTGTCATCCTGAAGTGGTGGAGGAGTTTTCCCAACTTGAGTTCAAGTATCAAAAGGTTTGGCTGGATGCCTTCTCAGCAACCTGCCACAAAAAGCTGACTGATGAGGTGGTCGATCGCATGGCTGAAAAGGCACTACGGTCGAGACTTATTGGGAGGGATCCACATGAACTTGACCTAAATGACATCGAGATGCAACACTCCTCTGGAGTTGCTTGCCCATTGACCCGGGCGATGAAATCCAGGATTCCAATCCAACAGAGTCTTTGGGAAGATCTCGTGGTACCAATTCGAGTGGACTTTCTACCAACTTGGGGCGTGAAGCGTTCACGTCAGCAGCTGGAACAGCGACATCAGCAGGGCTTGGAAGAAACGGACAAAGTTTACCAAAGGCAACAGACGGACAGCAACATCACGAGTTTCAGCTCTGATGCAAGCACCCAAAAACCAACGGCAACTCGATCTTGGAGTAATTTGGTGCCGAGCTGCTTTGAAGACTTGGTTCTCTTTTCCGTGGCAAAAGGAAGAGTAGTCCACTGTGAAATCATCGCTGACCCATTTGTCACGGTTGCGGTGCAGCTGCTGGTTGAAGATGCAAACCGACAGGTGATGCAACTTCAACTTTACAATCAACTTCCCGACACCCGAGGAGGAGGTAGGCATGAGGTCATTTCCAAGTTTGCCAAAGGCACCAAGCTGAGCATTGCTGAGCCTTTCCTCAAAGTGATGAATGATGGCTACCGTGGGATTCGTGTGGATACACCCGCAGATGTGCAAGTTTCTACTCCTGTCTCTGACATGGCATCGTTGAAGGCATCAGGGAACAGTGCATTCTCCCAAGGCTACTTCGATCTTGCGAAGGAAAAATATATTTGCGCCTTACAGCTGGAAGAAGTCGAGGAGATAGTCATTTTCTTGGCCAATCGTGCCCAAGCATTTCTTGAGTATGATCCAGTGGAAGCTTGCAAAGATGCAGCCGCAGCTCTTATGTTGCGCCCAGCACATCAAAAGGCAGGGCTGCGTTATGTGGCTGCATTGAAGAGATCGGCAGAGCTGCTGGCAGAACAAAAGGAAGGACAGGAAGGACATGAGAATCATAAAAGCATGTTGCTTCTCGCTAAACGGGCTGGGACACTCTACTCGGAAGGAAAGCCAGGTGAGCAATCTGTCAGCAGAGAAGATGTCAGAGCTGCTCTGGCTGTGCTTTTGTCGGGCTTCGGGGATCTCAGCGTCTATCGAGAACTTCATAGTTTAGAATTCGGAGAGACTTCGGCTCAATGTAGGGAGCAAGCCAACCATCATTACCAGGCTGGAGAGAAGTTGAAAGCCATTTTTGGGTACACAAATGGCCTAAGCAAGGTGACTTGTGCAAGAACAGTCGCAATGGTGCTTTCTAATCTCAGCCAAGTTTGCTTAGAGCTAAGGGAGTCACACACTGCAATTGCTTTTGCTAATGCCGCTTTGCGTTTGGATGTCGCAGACTTGAGAGGGAAACTTTTCTGGCGAAGTTTGAAGGCACTTGAACAGCTGGATGAGAGAAGTTTTGCTTCCCAGCTTGCCGAAAGTATTGCAGATGCTACCGATGCTACCTACCAAGAGGCAGCCAAAGACTTCTTGCGTTCAGAACCTTTGGGCTTCAGGACCAGAGTGTACACCAATGGCGCAGCAGAGGTGTATGTTGATGGTGTGAGTTTAAGCCGTTTGAGCTCAAAATCGATACCGTGGATACCTGATTTCGCATCCTCCGAAATTGAAACAGCTCTTGTGCCCGGCAAGGGCCGAGGAGTCTTTGCAACAAAATCGATAGAAGCTGGTGAGTTGTTGATTGTATCCCATGCCCTGTCACTTGCTGTGGCTGAAGAGGATGACTTCACACGCATTACATCCGGAAAAATGGACTGGCAACCTTCAACATCGAAGCTGATCGGCAGGTTGGCATACTCCGCGGCCAGTGACAATGAGGTATCCTGGACTTTGTCCCAACTCTGTGAGAAGCCAACAGAAACCAAAGCAATTGTTCAGCCAAATCAACTTATGGGTTTGAGTCCACGGTGGTTGCCATTGCTTGGGCAGGCGCATTGCTACTATCCTCCACGAAACCGTGTGTTTTTGGCAAAACCAAGCATCGATTCCATTGTTCTCATCAACTCACATGGTCCTGGCAAACGGAACACAGGGATTTTCCCAAGCGCCTGTCTTTTCAACCATTCAGCCGAAGAAAATTGTGCTTACACTCCTGTGAAGTTGGATAGTTCTGAGCTGCAGCAGACCTTGGCTGTCATGACCCGTCGCCCAGTGAGAGAAGGGGAAGAGCTTTGCGTATGTTACTCCGAAAGCATGACAAGGAAGAATGTGTGGGGTATCACAGAATGACGCACGGAGTGAAAACATAAAGCCTCGTGGAACAGCGATGTGCTGTGTGGGAACTTCAGAAAGTGGATGTTTTTACTTTGTTTGCTTTGTTTGCTACGTTTCATCGGCTCCTTTATGGGACATGATTGGAGCAAAAACCACCTTTTCCTCGCTTACACTCTCCAACTTTGGCGATTGCCCGCCATGTCAAGGTCTAAATGTCTCTGTGTGCGTTGCTGTGTGCGTGCATTACGGTGCGCTGCAGCGACGAAAGATGTTCGAGAAGACGAGTGACATGCCTGGTGATCAGGCAGGGATTCACAGTCATTCAAAGTCATCCCACGCAGAATCACACTGAAGAGTGGAGACAGCGTTTTTTCTTGCTGGGAGTGGCCTGCTTTTCATGTCCATGCTCTTGAATTCTCAACCGTGGCATCGCCTTCAGGTGGATGAGCTGCTGCAAAGCTATGCAGATCGATCCTTTCCACAGCATGTAGCATCCAATGGTCATTGTTCTGGGTGAGGGTGCATCGTCATCATCATCATCATCATCATCATCATCATCATCATCATCATCATCATCATCATCATCATCATCATCATCATCATCATCAGCATCATCATCAGCATCAGCATCATCATCAGCATCATCATCATCAGCATCATCATCAGCATCAGCATCATCATCAGCATCAGCATCAGCACTGCAGAAAACATGACCAATCATTCGATAGAGATCTGTTTTCTTCAGGCCCCACAGTGTCCATAAACCTGGGTTCTCTGGCGCCTTCCTGACATATTTAACGCATGTTAGGTATCAGAAAATGAGAAATACACTACTAATCGAGGCCAAACATAGTTGATTCTGAACTTTCTCAAAAATTCATGATCGCCGATCACAACACTGGCAGCACAAAAGTCTGCGACCAAGGATCCTTGGATCATCACTTTGCTGCCAACTTGCGTTCACAGCGCTCCTTGCGGCGGCCTGCTGCAAGGCCAACGCATCCGATACGGGTTGAAAGCAGTCACGAGGATCATTTTTGGCACATCCCTGCATTTCGGAGAATTTGTTGCATATATTTGATGGCTCTCGTCAAAGGTGGTGAACCACCATTTTTTTTTATCTTGCCTTTTTAGAGTTGGTTGTCATAGAGTTTTCACATCTTGACGCTCAGTGCTTCAAGTCATGGTGGATACGTCTCGTGTGGAGACTCAACACGGAGTTGGTGTCGTTGACAGCTTGCGACAGTTCTTCACAGTTGGCTCCATTGCAAGCTTCCTAAGGTCCCCTCCGACCGAAGCGGCCAGCGAATGCATGGAGGAAAAGAGAATGGAATAAGCTTGACATTTGCCCCTGGATTGTGATGACTGTCATGACGGCAACGAATGATGATGAGGCAAGATGAAGTAAGATATAGCATGATGATGATGATGATGATGATGAAGATGATGAAGCAAGATGATGATGAAGCAAGATGGATAGAGAAGTCAGCGTTCTTGTTCACTGCCTGCTGCTTTGATTCCCATCCTGCTCGAAGAGTCGGTTTTTCAGCTCAAGCCTTACCACTCACAAAAGGGTGGAAAACGAAGGCTGAGTTTGTGGGCAACTTGGACTTGGCAGTTGCCAGTCTTCCGGCCAAGGCATCCTGGCTGGGGCAACAGGGAGATGTGACGATACCGAACTATTTAGGTGATCTTCTTTTGTATGCTTTTCAATGAAGGTGTACCTCTACTGTATAGGCATTTGTGTACAGTAAAGGTATGTAAAGACAATGTAAATACATCACATACATCGAATGGACCAGGTATAGATGTTTGACTAAAGTGCCGCAATCGCCTTAGCAAGGTGCCCAACAAAGGGCCAATTGAGCCATGCATACACGTGTCCGGGTGCCATAGAATTCGGCTCCGAAGCTGCAAAATCAATCTCCCGATTTCTGATTTGCTGAGACACGACCTTTGAATGGACCGCCATCCCCTAGTCGAGCCGGGGTGCCACAGATCAAGATGTTTGCTGGTCGTGATATCTCAATAAACCTTGAAGCATCTTGAAGCAGTGTAAGTAATAGATTTACATAGATTTACATATATTTACTCGAAAACTGGACCTTCTCATTTTTCTCAGATCATCATCTTGTAGCATCTAATACCGTTGTTGCTTCACACTTCAAACGGGGCAGGCGTAAAGTTGGCAAGGGTAGATACATATTAGCAGGTTCTAGATGGGTTATGAAGTTACCCAGTTAAAAATCCAGAGTTTGGGGAACAAAGACCAAACAAATGGACGCAAGACCTCATTTTGCCCAAAATCACCTCGTTTTTTCTCAAGTTTCAAAGGGTAAAAAACAACTTCCAACTATTTTCAAACTCCAGAAGCTGAGGTGGCTCCTCGACCTCGAACGATGGGTGGCCCTCCCAGTTGGGACACTCAGCTTTCGGAGTTTCACTCAACGACCTTGGAAAGGTGCATTTACTTTCTAGATGGTTTAGTAATTGTTTGATAGTGTAATGGAAAAACAGCTATGCTTTACATGGAAGTTGTTTCATGCCTTCTTTTTTAGCGAAGATTGGGCCATTTCTGTGAAACTCTTCAGTGGATTTGGATGGATTTGGACACAGATTCATGCAGAGTCTCTCGACCCAGTGTCCAACAGGTCCAGTGAGTTCCAAGCGACAGGACTGAAATTGTTTGACAGTCGGGTAGAAAGTGATTTAAAGAACATTTTCCAACCTTTGTTTCGTTCAAGTTGAGAAGAAATCAAGCTGAATGGGTTTAGGATGGATGTCACCGATGTGACTGATGTACTGAAGTCTTTAATGTCTTTACAACTTTGATGTGGATGTAAGCTTCAACTTGAGTATTGAACCCTGATTCATCAACCATCAAACCATCAATGCTTTTCATCACTTTTTCCGGGATTGCGATCAACATGCCGTGCACCCTCTGTGGATCGGGTTGAATCGCAGGAGGGTCCCATGTCACGTCGTGGAACTGGCAGTGGAAGTGGGGACCTTTGTGGGTGCCGGGAAGGCATCAAAAGCATCAGGAGATTCTCCTCAGATTCGAAGAACCGTTGTTCATAAATAAGTTTCGCCTTCTGTTTGCTTCTTCTTACCACTATCATGATTGTTATAGTTGTCATTGTTACTAGCATTATCATTTTGTACTATTAGTCTACTATTAGTATTGCCGTTATTAATTATTTGCCTTGTCAATATTGTGTTCCCCTTTGACGTTGAACACCTTGTAAATGCAGTCCAAAGTTTCACATGTTTTTCTTGGATCCAATGGATGTTTGCATAGATCTTGACAGTAGTCATGCAAATGTTCATGTATGAAGATCCCAACGAACAAAGACCTGGCAACATTTTGAGGTCCAACAATGTCACGGGTCAGTTCCAATGGTGATGTGGGAAAGGTGGAAGATTCTGGGGGTGGCTTCATTTTATTTGGAGATGGTTTTTTGGGGGCGCATTTGAATTATGATTTGTTGATGCCAATTTGGCGCCAGGAAGACCGTACTTCTCCAGGGTCACCGATAGCAGCACCCAACTCCCCGGAAGAGAAGTTGGAGAAACTGGTGCGGGAAGCTGTGAAGAACAAACACACCAGCCAGTGCTGTTGCTTCGTGTAAAGTGACACTGTTAAACCAGTTTCTGGCGACATTTTTGCAAAAGGGAAAGATTTGTATGAGAATGGGATGAAATGGCCACTGAATTTTTTGTTGAATGAAGTCTTTCGCTGATCGAACCACCTGAACTCATGGTTCCAGGGCGATGGCCGTGGCCTCTTTCATGTCATTGAACAGCTGGCAGCCTTGGAGGTGAAACGGATTTCCGATTTCCAAACGGTTTCAACTCCCAGAGTTTGAAGTCATTTATGTGAGTGTTCCCATGACTTTTGGTAGCTTTTGGGAGGGGGGTTATACTTCGTGATACTTGGGTATTTGTTTTACATGCAAAGAAAACTTCTGATATAAAAATGTATGAAATATGGTATGAATCAGGTCGAAGGTTCAAGATGAAGCATCAGTGACGGTCACTGGAACTATCCACTGGAGTGATGTCGTAATGATCCTGGTAGACAACACAAGATGAAGTGATAGATGTTTTTTTGGTGCGAAGGTCCTTGCAAAGGACTGGATGGATTGCAATAGGTTAGATATACAGATATACAGCATGATATAGATCATTATTTGATATTATTGGTATTGTTACTTCCAACGAATTAAATCATTTTGTTCGAACCAATCACGAAGTTGACACTGGTGTCATCAGCCGTCATTCTGTTTCCAGGGTGCTTTGTGGAGCATTTTGGACGGCCTGAAATCCAACGCGACTCACGTCTCGTTCTTCTGCCGTGAGTGGGGAATCCCAGCCTTTCAACCAAGTCCAATGATCCAATGTGATAGACATATAGTAGATATATGAATACATTTGATAATATGATGATAATCTGGTTACAATATGCTGATAATATCATATGATATGATGATGTGTATATATATATATAGAGATGTACACATATACAAATATGTTATAGATGCAGTATGTTCTTGTGTATTCCATAGAGATTTTCGAATCTCAGCAAAAAACGGCGTTTCAATCCAGGTACTGGGGCACCTCGGCATCTCACGCACAACTCTCCTTGGAGAAGTTGGGTTTCCACGAGCGACTCAAGCGTCAGGTGTGGTCAGTCACAGTCGGGAATGATGTGTCCACCATTGGGAAAACTCCTTTTGAAGAGACAACACTTTTTTGGGTTCTGAAGTTGTCATGCAGAACACAAAATTCTGATTCTGATTCTGATTCTGATCTTCGTTGTTTTGAATCCTTAAAGTTGGGAGAATGAAATGGACTGAGCAGTCCATTGGAGGGTTTTTTGATTCCAACCTGAGTCTTGAGGTACAGCAAGCTTGTGTCCTTGAAAGTCTTAGCTTGGGTGTGTGGAGACTTGGTCGGACTGGTAAGTTGGAATCGTGGGCGACACTTACAGATGCACTAGATGCAAAGGTACGTATCTGTTTTTCTTTGCAATTTTTCGATTTCGGAAAAACAATTTCGATTGAAAGGAACTTTTTCATTTGCGGAACTTGCAGGGTCGCCGTGGCATGAGGTCGCATCACACTTGTGCTCCGGCACCATGCAGGGAGTGTCGGTGACCATCCGTTCGCGACTTCGCAATCTCCTGTGCGCTGGGTGGTGGGATCAGATCTAGCTGATCCGGGA
The DNA here is from genome assembly GCA_000507305.1 of Breviolum minutum Mf 1.05b.01. NCBI lineage: Eukaryota > Dinophyceae > Suessiales > Symbiodiniaceae > Breviolum > Breviolum minutum. The sequence continues at coordinate 18,549 of DF242623.1, forward strand.
CACTGTTTTGCCTCATTTGCACAACCTCTGGCATTTCATGGGTTCGGCAAGATAAAGGAAAGATTCCCAAGTTTCTGTTGTCTTGCGGGGGGGGGGGGCCAGTTCAAGTTTCAGTGATTTCATTTTTCACAAGATCCTTCATGATCTTAACTTCTGAATGTCTCCTCCGGTGGTGATTCCCAGTTTCTGATTGCCCTGTTTCGTGAAGATTGGATTCATTGGGCCATGCTGCAGGTACTACGTCCATGAGAATTGTTTGGTTCTCTTGGATCTTGTCAGGGTCTTGGTTTCAGAATCCTGCTGCAGAAACGTAGCTTGTTGGTCTGAAAGTGACGACAAGCGTGGAGAATTGCCTGCTAAATCCCTTAAGCAACAAGCGTAGCATCCCATTCACATGTGGGCAATCTTTTGGACCTCAACTCACACCGGTGCCAAAAGCTGGAAAAAGCACAAGAAACAGAAGAAGCACAATACACTGCCCAACAGGTCTGTCAACGTTGGCTGGCCGAACAGTCTTGGCGTTCTGCCGAGCCGTGCGCTGCTCCCTCCGCTGCCTGTTTTGGACCGATCATTTGGAGTTTTTTTCAACAAGTCGAGCCGCCTGATGCTCCATCTTTGTTCATATTGTATATCTCTTCCATGTCGAGGAAAGAATTCACATGCTTTGAGGATCAATCTCAAAACCTACATAGCCCGTTTGTAGCAGAAGTTGTTGGTTCTTTCTCTAGGTTTTTTCTGTCTTCTTTTCACGAGTGGTGGATACGAAAAGGATTCAGGAGCTAATTTGCAGAAGATTTGATTTTGAAAAGATTCTACGCTGTTGCATCACTCCACAGGTACGGACATTGCAAGGATCCCCAGAAATGATCATGACAAAATTGGTGGTTTTACCAAGTTGCTGCAGGTCGATGTTCGCAGCTGAGGTCCTGAAAATCTGAACTTGGATATCTTGGTGCCCTTGCCATCGCCCTCCTCGGGCCGTTGAAGCAGCCGAAGATTTGGTCAGTTTCTATTACACACTGATCTGTTTGAGCAGAATTGAAGTGTTCTTAGTGAATCCCACATGTACTCAAGTGTTCTTAGATCATGAAACAAAATCCACAAATTCAACGCATGAAGCTGTGAGGATGTTTTGGCTCAAGGATTCGAAGAGTTCCCAGAAGTATCCAGAAGTATCATTTTCACATATTCTTAGGGCATTTGTACATCAAGTGCGCTTGATTTCTGGATGTTGATGTGATGGGCAGTCGAGTTTGGTGGCATTCAGAAACGACACCATGGTCACGATGATCAGTCGCATGCCTCGCGACCATGTGGAGAGGGCCAGGTTTGTCCGGGTTTTTCATGACCTTGTCGGAGAAAAGTGTATGTTAAGACAAACATGAGACGAAAGACAAAGTGGGTGCTCTGCGAAGGCTGTAAGCCAGGGAGATTTCGACAACAAAAACGTGTTTGGCAGCAGCGTAGCACTTATATCATTATAGATCTCGGAAATTTTGATGCGGTGTCATCATCATTTCTGAACCAACGAAGCAATCCCTGGCTCAGGGCGATATGTTTCGTTCACACTTCTGGTTGGGGCTCTCAGTTATCGGCTCAACCAGAGATACCTCACAGGTTTCAGAAGAGGATTGGAAGGTCCGCCAATCTTGGACTGTTGGATTTATCAAGCCATCATGGCCATGTCGGAATCCATGCGAAAACCATGTCTTTTTTTTGCCTCTGCTTTCTGGCTCTGTATTTTTAGCTGTTTACAAATTAATGAAGAAAGTTGCCTTGATGCTTTTCTTTAATTCCAAGGCTTTTCCTGTGAGTTTATGCAATGTCACTGAAGATCTCTGAAAGGTCCAGAAGCCACTGTTTTTCAGACATCACACAGCAGACACAGCATACCAAACCCATCCCATCCCATCTCATCCCCCAGATGCCCAGATGCCAATCTCAATTTTTTCCATCAAATCTGCCTTGTTTCTGTCTCATGAGCAGCCATGCGCCCTCGCCACGACGAACAGCAGCTTGGGTGGCAACCAGAATCTGACTTTTGATGCGAAGCGAACGGCCTTTGCCGGAAAAGTTCTTAGGCCCAGGCCGACTCCGTTCCTGTGCCTGCACCATCCCCAGCAGATTTTGGTGATGCACGGGTGGCCCAGTGGAATACCATAAAATGCAGTGATGAAAACTTGTGAGCCTTGAAGGACTCTTGTGATATTTGGGCTGGATGAACCTTATAACTTATAACTTGTAATTCGCAAAAAGGTGTCATTTCCTTGTTTCAGTGCCAAATGTTGAGCTTCGCTTCAGCACTTGCTGTTTTTTTGCTTTCTTTTTTCGGGACTTTCGAGTGATGGCCCGACTAGCAACAAATACTGAGCAACCTGCTGAGGACACTCCGAATTCCGTTGCTTGGTGGAGTTGTTGGAGAGAAACATCCAAAGAAAGGACAACATACAGAGATTTTGGTGAACAGACCAAGCCTCTGATAGTTCCACTTTTATTTACAGAAGTGATCCCACACCTGCAGTTCGGACTGACATCAGTTCGCAGCTGCAAGACTCATGGTGAGATTCAAGAACCAAATCAGCAAAATCAAATCAACAGAATTGAGGGTTGGACAATTAGGACATGTCAAACGAACCTATGTGCCGTAAGAAGTCTTGAGATACCTGTCTTGTCTTGGAATGGAAGATGTCTAAGCTTGAAGCTCTGTCTCTGCTCGTCCCCGGCCTGCGTCGCTCAGCACGAAGATCACTTGGTGGCGGAGTTTCTCAATGATGCTACCGTGCTGCTGGGCTTGAAGACGAGATTTGAAGAGATTTGAAAACTTGAACTCCGAATCGGAGTTGTATTTGTACCATCTTGTACACGACAAGCATGTAATATGAACGAAGCCGAAGCTTGCTTTTGGCCTTCCCAAGAATACTGCCTTAGCAAACTTCTTTCAGCTTCCATCTACAGAACTGAACCAGATTGGTGAGGTTGAACAGTTGAACCCTCCACATGCTTAGCAAGATTTGTATGATCATGGCAGTATGGCCGTAGTTTCTAGTTGAGGATGTTGCACTTTTCCAAGTTGCTGGAAATTTCAAGGTAGGCTGTGATCATGTCAGCTGGATTGGTCCGAATCTTTTGCATCTTTTGCCCAGGATCTCCTTTGGAATTCCTTTAGAAGCTGGGCCCATTTTGCAAGAGTGTGCGCAACTCTTTCCCACAGATATCTTGTTGTTGCTGGATAAGGTTCAGTTCCTATAAGTCTTGCATCATTTAATCAGATCCAATGTTATCAATGTTATTCAGAAGGGAGCAAACATCGATAGCTTTACAAGATTTGGGACGGTCACATGGCCGAGGAAGATCGGCAGGCGAAGCGTTTCACCATCCGCGTTTTCGTTTTGGCCGTGGCCATTGCTGCTTTGTCCTTGGTGCATTTCATTGCGACACTTGGAGCTGCAACACAGGCACTGTGAACTGAAGGTGGCTTCAAGAACTGAATCATGACATAACAAGAGGGGAAAAGAAGAGCAATTGAAGGTAAGCACGGTAAGCACCAGAACTCAAAGCAAAGCCACGCCAGCAATGGCTGGACTGGATCTAAGGAATTTGCTCATGGGACACTATTCTGGAAGCTTGGTCAAAGGGTGGGACTTTCGTGAGTTTGAAAGGTTCCGAAACCCAATATCCCCATAGTGGCACGGAGTCTGATTTTGTGGTTGGTCATTGTGTTTTTTCTTAAAGTCTTAAAGTCTTAAAGGTAAGAATTTTGGTCTATGAACTATCTATGGACTATGGATAAACTATGGGCATTCTGAAGATTCTGAGGGTTTTGGAGATTTCGAAGCAAAACACGACGCACACGTCTGTTCCAAACTTCGCAAACACCTTCTCAGATCGTGGTGGAACCGACGGTCTTTGGTCTGCGCTCTCGGGATTGCTGATTGAACTCAGCATCCCGGCCTCGGGTCTCTCGGATTTCAAAAACATATTGCAAAGAGAGGTATTTTAATGTATTTCGAAATGTATTTTCGAAATGTATTTCTAATGTATTTTGTTAGCTATTTTTTTTTAGATTTCATACGATTCATATGCATTTCTGGTCCGTAATGATTGATGACGAATGTGCACCGTAATACAATCTCATGTAGCTTCAAACCTATATCATCCGATTTGCCCTCCCATTGCTAAGCTGGTGTATTTCCCTTGTGCAGATGATATGTTGGATCCAGTACATGCGTACATGCATTGCTGGGAAGCTTTCCCTTCCTTTCTGCTCCGGACAAAGACGGGACAACAAAACTGAACCCATGCCAAAGCCAAAGGCTACATGGGAGCTTTGTATCACAACCGACAACTGACGTGTTGTTTCTGCAGCTGCAACCTCTTTCTGGCCATCCTGTCTGTGGCGTGACTCGGAATGATGAGGCCATTTGCATCACACCTGCACCACCTGATCCACTTATCCTGCCTATCCCTGCTCTCCAAATTTTTTGATGGATCAACTCTACAGTGAAAAATCTTCCACTCCCAACTTGCAGCATTTTAAGTGAAAAATCTCTTCCCCCCGAGCCCATCTGCGATACATTGAGCTCAGGTCGTTCACACGTGGGGTGCTTAGATGACGTGCTTGGAGATCGTTGGATCCAGGTTGTGAGGCGGTTGGATAAAACATCTTCAAACACATATCATCTAAAAAGGTGCAACAGATAATCATATCATCTTAAAATATATTGATATTGTCTGGAAATTTTAAAGTTGTTGGTTTCCAAATTTTGAATCTGCATCATTATTTTGTCGTGATATTCACTGGGGATGTTGGACAACCATGACCCATCCTACCCATCCTACCCATCCTACCCATCCTACCCATCCTACCCATCCTACCCGTCCTACCCGTCCTACCCTGACCTCTGAGGCCTGGTGGTTCGGTTGGTTGAGCTGAAAGGGAACTGCGAGATGGAAATCGACAGCAACCAAAGATCTCTGTGCGAAATGTGGGAGGCACGGGGAGTAGGGCGGTGGCTCGGTGGCCGTTCGTAGTTGTGAGAAGGTGTTCAGGTCTTCAATGCAATGCCTTTTCAAATAGAAGAAAATAGCAGTTAAAACATCTGAGTATTGAGGATGCCGCATCATCTCTTTCTGAATGGACTTCATTCTCAGGTTTCTTTCGAAACAGTCGTTGCCTGGAAACAGTATCGGGGTTTCAGCGTTGTTTGTGGTACCAGGACAACGGAGCTCACAAGAGCCTTGGCGATAAATTTATCACGCCCAAATCATCACATGGCAAGTGGTTAGTGAATGTTTCTGATTTACCAAAAACTTTCCAAATACATGTTTTGCAAATTTATAGAAGATGACTTGGCAGCCTGGAAAACCATTGCTCCAAGGTATGTGTTTCTGACCAACCTCTTTTTCAGCGCTACTCTGTCGTGTTGTGCTTTCTGGGCTGGCCACTGGGGTGCAGATATGATGTAGCAGCTGTGGTTGTAGGTCCTCGTGGATGGTGTTGCTTTTCAACGAAGACCGGAGGAAAAATCGTTGAACCTCGTGTTGTCCTCCACAAGGCAACATGCTCTTCCAGAAGTTGACGCCAGAGCAGCGACAGATCGACGCCCTGCCAGTGGTGGGCGAGGCATCTTGATGTCTTTTTTCCTTCCTGCAGAGGATCTGAGAATTGTGTTCTCGTTTTTTTTTCTTTGATTGGGAAGGATTTTGTGTTGGGGGTTGGGATTTATGGAACTGCTGATTCTATTTTTTTGAACAAAAAGGGAGTAAAGAGAATGATCTCATGGCACTTCCATGATCTAGCCAAAATTTGTGGGACCTTTCCTCTTGTGACGGATCAACCCGCATAAAACTGCTAAGAATCCTTGGTATGAAATCTTCAACGTTCACGGATTCATGGCCAACTGCACTGCCACTGGACCATCCAGAACTGTTTTTGTAGGTGGTGCAACTCAGTGTGACTCGGTGGCATCGTAAAACTCGTTGAAAATTTATGGGGTAGGAACTTAAGAACAATGTCCTGGGGAGATTGAATGTGATTCTCTTTGTCTTTCATGTTTGGAAGCTAAAGGACATCAGAGCCATTCAGCGACTGCCGTTCCATGATTTTCATTCACAGAATGTGAAAACAGAGTCATACCTTCCATTCACAATTCGCCCATGTCCCGCTGACATTTCCCTGATTTCCCTCCCAGTTCTGGGCAATGTTTCGTTGGTAAATGATGTAAGGCAAATTTGCCATTGAGCAGTGTCGCAACGTCCGGTGCCACAACGCCCAGTGCACAGGTGCTACAAATGTCAGTTCGGATCGAGAATATCATTAACGTATATGAACATCGAAGTTTTGTTTGATCAGATGCGGATGATTTTGCCAGCATGCCAGGTGATCACGCTGTATTCCATGGATCGCCCGCAGTCTGTTTCTGGAGGCACGCGAACGCGGGACATACCTTTTTTTCACTTTGCTTGCAGAGCCATGACTTCGAATCTAGAAAGATGGCCTCTTTTCTTAATTAATCGAGTTGGACGACTGTCCAAATCAAAATCCTAATGGTGACACAAACAAAGAAGCAGCTTGAATTTGTTCCACCGTCCTTGTTCCACCGTCCCACACAGGCCGTTCTCCTTGGAGAGAACCAGTTTGAGGCGGGTGTTGACGTCAAACCCACTGCAGAGACATCCCGAAAACTCTGGTGTTTGCATGATTTCGCATGGCCATGGCCGTGTCCGCAGGCAGTCCAGCAAGCTCAAGTGAGGTGCGCTGTGAGGGTTGTAAGTCAGTTGTCAAGTGTGGCACTGTTGCAATGCGACTGGAAGCCCTCGATAGGGTGCTCTCACTGCTGAGTTCCGGGAGGAAATTCTGAGGGAGCAAATGTTCGACACACACACAAACAGAATCAGCGCCGGTTTCAGCCCGTATGTGCTGAAGCTTGAAATGGTTTATTCCGATTTTATTCCGTTATGCCTCGTGCAAACTTCAACAAAACCGCTGGAATTTCGACACACTTGACCTGTTTGTTGTTTCTTTGAATGTAGGCATGTTCCAGACGGATTCGGGCGGTTGCCTTGAACTTGAAAGTCAAGTGGAAATTTGTTTGTATGCAGTATCCAGTAGAGTAAGGAGAGGTAGAAATCCAATCAGATAAGTCCATTTAAATCAATTGCAACCGTTGCGATATTGATCGAATGTTTGAATACAGTAGATCTGCGGTTAGCGCTGGCGAGAATTTCCCAGGAATGCACAATGCATTTTGCCTGGTGACACGAGTCTTTCTTAACATGCAGCCACAGCAAGGCATGCAATGTACTCTTGTCATGATGGTCAACCGCAAAGTCCCAAATCAGAATAACAAAGATGTGTTGTTCTTAGAATGGCAATGGGGAAATGATTGGGCCCTTCCAAGAGGCTCAGCAGATACACAAATATATGTACATAGATATATATATATATATATATTATACATATCTGACATTTATATCATAATTATATATATATATATGTAATGTCTATATATATATATATGTGTGTATGAATAATAATCAACAGGTATAGATATATACATATATATATACACTATATGTATATTGGTACTATTACCTTAAAGAACACATTTAATGCGGAGATTCGAACTAGGACTCACATGCTTATCAAGCAAAAATTCTGAAGTAAGGAGCGTGGCAACAACACCAAGCCTCACCCAGCAGAATTTCCAAAGGAGTGCAGGTAAAATGATAAAAGACATCATGAGAAGTAACTCCCGGCTTTTTTCGGAGATTGAGTCCTTTCCCCCAAACAAAAGCAACATTTAAAAGAAAGGATCTACAGTCCACCATAAACAACTGGCGCTCCCTTTGCCCCGACCGACCGCCCCATGGGAGCGGTGTGGAGTTGGACAAGCGAAAAAGATCCTCGGAGTGATGATGATGGTGATGGTGATGGTGATGGTGATGATGATGATGATGATGATGATGATGATGATGATGATGATGGTGATGGTGATGGTGATGGTGATGGTGATGGTGATGATGATGATGATGATGATGATGATGATGATGATGGTGATGGTGATGAACATAATCCGTTCTGACATATGATATCACACATGTTGGTCAAAAGCCCTCTCCTTTTTCTTGTATTGCAGGGAAATGCATGTTGAAGAAATAATTTCTTGTACTACATTGGGATACATTCGCCATCACTGGAAGTTGCTCCGAAGGTCATGTCTATATATATAGTATGTATACCGCTCAGTGCTCACGGGCTGACGCCGCACTTTTAAGAAATGGAGGGAAAGAATGATAGAGTCCTTCAACACGGAACCTCAATGATTTCATCCATTTGCAGGGTTCATAGGTATCATGATGAGTCATGCAACAAGCTGGTGGAAGATGCGGATTGTGGAACTCTGACCAGAACATGATTGTTTTTTCTTTTTTGAAAAAAGTGCGTTTTGCAAGCAAGTCATCTTATTCCATTCAATTAGCAGAACTTTTTGCAAACATACTGCTTAGCAACTGCCATGAGCGATGCGCAACCATCGCCTGAGACGGATGTGAGGGTTTCTTGAAGATCTTGAAAATTCCGAGATATTGCAAACATGAAATTCAAGTCAACGAAGGGACCTGTGATTTTGTGAGATTTCGGGGAGCTCTGAAAGTTCATGGCCGATCCAGAGTCAATTTGATTTTCATTGGATTTGCCAAATTGACTTTCCCAAAATCCCACACATGTGACACTGGGATTTGGAGGCTGGGACACCCACGCCATACTCCACTCCTGCGGAGACCGGGGTAGTCACTTGGCAGATACGCTTTGAGTGGCGGTCCCAGCATTTCTAAAGTTGACAGTTGATCACAGATTTTCTTTTCGGTTTCTCGCACATGTCAGATGTTGCAGGATTTCCATCTATCCACGAATATCCACGATATCTAATATGATCCATAAATATCCACAATGACATGATGCAATGAAAAAAATGATGAGATGACGAAGATTTCAATCTGAGACGAAGATTTGCTGATTTTTTTTGGGGACTGAGGCCTCACCCACGGGATCAGCATTTTGGCGGCATTGGCATAAGCGGTTTAGCGGGAGAGAGGGCTGAAAGAAGTCTGGAAAGATTTTTTCTGTTTTGATATTTTTTCTCGAATGGATTGTGAAATGATTGTTTCTCATCCGCAATGAACTGATTTTCCCGCAATGAACTGACACTCTTTTTTTGACACGGAATTTCACACTGAGGCAGATGATGTCAGTCCAGATAGTCAGGATGGCACTTTGTGTCTTGGTGATTTAAACCACTTTTGCCAGGTCAAGACATGTCTTCGCTGTAAAGATCATTTCAGTGTTAGAAATATGTTACACATTTGTCGAAGAATGAAGATTGAAATGGAAGTCTGGTCACCTGTACCAACAGAAGTGTTTGCAAGCATATATCTTGATGCCACGGGACATTGAGGATCTCCTTTGGAATGCCTGTGGCAGCTGGACATTTCAAAATCAAGGGTTCAGCGTGGGAGGTCAATGGAGGTCATGTGGGAGGAGATGAGACTCCAGGTGGTTTTCTGTGTGTCAGACGGAAGATTCAGCTTGTGCAAACCATGCCTAGTCAAGATCAATTTTACCGAAGTCTATTTCCAATTTCCAATTTCGGCTTTTCATGTCACAACCACCACCATGATGTGTGTGTGTGTGTGCGCTTTTGTTTTGATCGTTTTGACTGTCACTAAGGAAGACCGGCAAGCCAAGCGCTATACCATCCAGGTTTTTCTGCTGGCGGTGGCTATTGCGTCTTTTTGCATCGTGCATTTCATAGCGATACTCGGCAACCACACTCATCGGGCTTGATGCACCATGGTGTACCTTTTTGACAACGAGCACCGGTGGGCAGATGGTAAGACGGTAAGACCTATGAGATTCAAGGTCTCAATATTGTGCACTTTAAATTGTCGCAGATGGCCAGATGCCTATGCATTTTTCATTGGGTTGGAGGGCTCACCACTGGCTAACAAAGAACCCAAAGAACCCCACTGCTCGCTTTGCTCAGGAACCTTCTGATGGGAACCTATGACAGTGCCTTGTTTCAATTGGGTACAGTGCGGATGAGCCTTTCCAAGTTGGCCTTCGGCATTCAAGGATTTCAAGGCACTGCACCCAACTGAACGTGTTGATTTCAAACAGCCTTCTATTCAACACGTGCTCGGGAAAAGGATCAGTGGATCAGTGGATTGGATGCTTCAACCACCAAGTAATTAAGAGCCGGATCAGCCGGATCAGGCCGGATCAGGCCGGATCAGCTGATCAGCTTGGCCCGTTTGACGTTTGTTGACGGCTCTGTTTAAGGTGTGACCGTGGACTTCAGAACGAGCACAGGCTTGACCAAGTCAGAGTTGAGAATTCGTTTATTTTTGCTTGCGATTCCTTATCTTCAATGATTTTTATATGATACACATGTGCAGTACTTGTGTCCCACAATTTCCTGATCTTCATGAATTTTGATTCTGAACTCACAGCTCAAGAAGAATCCTGCACATGGCCAGGTATGAATCTCGGACAAGAAGAAGGTGCCATCCGGCGATCCATGCTTTCAACAGAGTTTCCGCATGTTTATTTTGCTAGATCTTGAACATCTTGTGCAAAACGGAAATCTGAAGCTGGAATTGCACACTCTTGCACTTAGATTGGCTTTATGAGCCTGCCGTTGTCATATTCCTCTCATTCAAGGAACCAACGGCCATCTTCCGTCGACGTTCATCCAAACCACCAGGCGTAGTGTACTACTCCGTGGACACGCTCTGGACTTCTCTGGCTGGACTAATCATCGAGTTGAGTATCCCTGCGGCAGGCGACAAAAAAACAACCTTTCGTCTTTTTCGCCAAACATCGTTTTTTCATTTGGAAAAGGTGGGAAATTTGTTTGAAAGTCCGAGTCTTTTGAGTTGTGGAGCCCAATAAACCTTTCACTCTTCTTGCCTTTGGCCAGGTTTATTGGGGGCTTTATACCACAATCGACAACTTACCTGCTGTTTCTGCAGTTGCAATCTCTTTTTGGTCTTTGCCTCAATTTGGCATCTTGGCATCCTGCTGTCTCAGGCGTTTGGAAGGAAGATCCTCTAATGTCCGATGAGTTCCTGTTGTAAAATCGAGAAGTTGCAGTAATTATCATATTCAGCCTTTTTGTTCATGTTTGTGCTGGCGGGTCTTTTACCGGCCCACAAAAGTAATGTTCAAAGTGCTACGGAATGGACTGCTTCGGTACATACTTCACACATGCCCAAACCTGTGATGTAACTCGTGTTCAAAGTGCTACGGAATGGACCGCTTCGGTACAGACTTCACACANCACACATGTCCAAACCTCTGATGTAACTCGTGTTCAAAGTGCTACGGAATGGACTGCTTCGGTACATACGTCAAACATGCCCAGCCCTGTGATGTAACTCGTGTTCAAAGTGCTACGGAATGGACTGCTTCGGTACATACTTCACACATGTTCAAACCTGGTGGTTTCAGTTCGCATCGTTTTTGGCCACAAAACACTGTAAGGGTTGTGAATCACACAGAAAAACGAAAAAATCTATCATCCCAATTTCATGTTCACAATGGGCGTTTCGTCATAGCGATATAAAGGATTATGTGTTTTCGTGGGACGGTAAAAAGTCCGGCGGGATGTTTGTCTATGAGTTTTTTTGGGTGGCCTGGATATGAATACACTTCAAGCCACTTTGAACGGTGATGACATTCAGATACTTGTCAAGTGTTGGCAGGGCTGATACTTAGAATTCCTCATTCAAGATGGAGTTCCCGACGCAGCAACCAGAAAGAAATACAACGTCATAAGATCTTCAGGAAGCCAAGCAGTACATGGATGCTCGGGTTATGACGTACAGCTAAGGAGCTTGCTCCGGGTGGCATTGAGACAAAACGAAACAGGTGGGAATTGCCAACTGGAACTGGACGAGCAGCAACGAGCACTTTGTTGGATGTGGCTGGACTGTGGGAGCGAGAAGGGTGACCGGGTAGCTGTTCAACAGTTTTCCTTCTAAAAGAGTCCACTCATGTGTGAAGAATCTGTTTTCTTGATATTTCGATACTTGATTTCTGCAAGGTCCGAAACTGAAGTTTTCATCTCCCGGATTTTTTTTTAAACATGGCTCCAGGACAATGGAGCGCACAAGCTGCTTGGCTTTGGCTGTTTCATTGGGCGAAATTCGGAAGTCTGTTGGATGTGTGCCATATCCGGCCTGATCACTGATTACAAAAGCTGCATAGGTCTTCCCATCTGGAGTTTCCTTTGCTTCAGCACATACATATGGGGGGGGACCGAGTTTTTACGCATAACTGATTCATTCACAGAATGGGCATTTCTTCTACCTGTCAATTCTGCCGTCTATCCATCTGGCTATTCATTCTGTTCATTTTCTGTCCTGTCTCGGGGGGTGGAGGAGTAATACCTATTATCCCATCTATCCGGCAATGTGTTTTTCTCATTTTCGATTCCCCCGGCTTTGGGGATGTATTAATGGTGTCGTATGTCGTATCTATCTGTGCCTTTGTTCCGTTTCTTTTACCTATCTCCTTCCAAGGACTGCTCTCGAAATTAAGTATGGAAATTCAGGGCTTGAATTCTCGCCATCGCCATCCATGGACAGTTCTTGGTCCAGAAATATCGAATTCTTGGGGGCCAGAATTCTCACAATCTCCTGCCATGGTGTGGTGTCTCTGTTGCCATATATATCTTTCTATCCATCTCATCATGTAAGGATTTATTTCTCTGGCTATTTGTTTTCTATCTTGCCTACCTATTCTGTCTATCTGTAATTTTCTTTGTCGGTTTCTTCTGGGTCCGCGCGCGCCCCTTCAGGCATGCTTTGCGCGTGGTGTGCAAGGGGAGCTTGCGCGGACCCATACCTGAAGCATTTTCTATCGTAACCTTCGGAACTTCAAGTTCTCGTAACCATGCACCCTTCTGTTATGTTCCCCCTTCCTTAGCTTTTGTCCACCCCACAGAAGTGGGATCCTGAAGCGCTGAAGCTGTTGCCTCTCAGGTGGGTTTTTATTGTAGACCTTGTGTGCAGCGCCGTCCTTTCCTTCTCCGCAGTGCTGGCTGGCCACTTGGTCGGTTGTGCTTTGAAGTTTTATGTGAAAACTGGAAGAGTTCTCAAGCTGTTCACCTTTTAAAAACAAATCATGACTTGCCAAATTTACCAAAATAGATGACTCATTACTCAAATATTGCTGGGGTCATGTTCAGCCAACACCTTCGGGCCAGTCTTTTGGTAGGTACTTGCCGGAATCTGCTAACGTTCAAAAAACAGCTTGACAGACATGAAACATTACATTCACTGCAATCAACATCAATCCCAGATCTCCAACAAATGCTGATAGTGGTCAAAAACCAGCAGTTTTAAATCTCAGGATTTCTTCTCTTTCAGAAGCTGTCCAGAGAACCTTCAAATATCGAGACGCATCCAGTGGTGGGCGAGGCACGCCCAGAAGTTTGGAATGATAGGTGAACCACATGATGCTAAGTGGTAACTGTTGAGAATGCTGTTAAAGATCAGGAAGATCACAGGAACATAGCAAAGATGATGAATGAAGATGAAACAGCTCCAAAGCAAAGTTTTGAAACAATAAGAGACGGAAGAAAACACAAAAACTTAAAACACCACAAAAACCGTACACAAAGTCCGCAGCTAGTTTGGTCCTTTTCTATCCTTGTCTCAATTGGGTCATCACTTTCAGGTGGTGAATCTACGAGTGTCTTGGCAAGGTGATACGGAGTGATACGGAGTGCCTTGTGTGGTTCATTCACTGCATCCTCCAATCCACACCAATCCACACCAATCCACACATGCACACAATCCGCACCACCAAATTTTTGTTTTTCTGCCATTTACACCATTGATATCCATCACACCATCTCATCCTTTCAGGCCAACACTCCTTTGACGAGAGTCAGCCGTTCTGGCACGACGACCCCCAGTGGACAGGCCGGCATTGGCAAGCACAACTTAAGGTCAGTTCAAATAGTGGACCTGCCGTTTTATAGGTTTTCATTATTTGTTATTTGCTTTCAATGAATTTCTTAATTTTAGATTTCATCAATGATTTTATTCCAGTTCTCAAGTTTTCAACTTTTCTCAAGATTCTCAAACATGTTACGAACTAGAGATCTAGTCCTGAAGTTGAGCTTTCCAAAAGCATCTTGCTCTGAAAAGGCACCTTGGGCAAGTTTCCCCAAATCTGTTTTTTCAAAACAACGCATATCTGCAACCTCAACTACATTATTATTTTGCATATTTGGTCCAGGTCACATTGCATGGGTTCCTTCATCATATCATCATCATATCATCATCTATCATTTCCTGCAACAAACCATTGAAAGCCTGATGTGAAAGCGGCTAGGCAGTGAGCTTGTATGCCGTGGATCGTACATCGACGCGCTCCAACCGAGGCTGAAAACGTGAAAAGGTGAAAAAACGACCAAGCTCGGTAGATTTGGTTTTTCCATCGGAATGCCATCAGGCGAAACCTGCTACCATTTCTTTTGATGGAACATGTTTGAAGAAATTATCCCATGGAAGAGCCAACGTTTTCCGCAAGAGCGCGGGTGTTTCAGACAACATCTCACAAGTCGAAACAGCAAAGCCTTCAAAGCTGACACCTCCTGAGATGGTGGAAGTCTATGAAAGACTTGGTTGTCTACCTGTCCAGCTTCTTTTCGTACCAATGGATGTTTCCAGTATCCACAATCTGCCAATTTCTTCCCAATCAGTGTCACGATTCCAGGAATATCTTTTTCATATCCCTTGTAAATTCACCGAACTTGCTGGTCAATGGATTAAACAAACATAAATGAATCATTGAATTTTTAGCATTACATCTCCTCATTCCCGCTTTCCCTTGCACCCACCTGTCAGGTGATGATGTGGAGGCTACTGTGCCCCGACCAAGTCAACAGTCTATGGAGCGGCCTTCGGTGCGTATCCAATTGGCACCTGCAGTGTATGAGGATGAATATTGACGGCCACCATGGCCCATTTCATCGCCTTTTCGGCCTCACTTTGGTGAGAAATATATTTTTGCGGATCCTGTTTTTGAGAGAAACTTCAGTTCAAAAAGGACTCTTTGGAAGGATTAGATGATATGTGCGTGAGATATATACATTGAGATTATGTTACGGATTGCTGGATGATTGCTTTGAAGTTGGCGGCTGGGTCAGCTTTATGCCGATACTTACCGACAGTTGTGAGATGTCAATCCGTGGTGTCTCAGCTGTTCCATGATTTGTGGATCGGGCCGGCGTGAGATCAGAATCTTCTTTCAGCCATCTCAGGAGATTGTAATCAAAAAGATGCGGGAACTTTCTGAACATGTTGGTGGATTACCCGTTGAAGGCATCTTAAAGTTCAACCATTTTCAAATGTATAATGAAATTACACGGGATTGAATGATTCAGGAATTGAACAATTAGTCATTTTTCATGACATGAATCAGCTGGCCAAAACCTCATGACCGGATTTTTTCCACGGAACATCCATCCGTCAAGCATCGATCCAATTCCGAAGATGACCCGATTTTGAGGAACGGAATCTCACTGTGAAGATCAATGGTTAGACGGTTAGTACATTAGTACATTATTATTAAAAAGTCCATTTAAATCAAGGATGAAACCAGTATTATTTGAACTTGCAATTAATTTCGTCAAATGCCAGCAAATAAGTGGAACGTGTCAGTGAGATTCGGAACCCGTTCATTGCATGAAGGATGCAGAATTGTAACGCCTTCAGTGATGACCATGCGTGACATCCTTGTACCCGCGGAGCTCTGGGTGGAGTGAGCCAACAAAAATTCTCCCAACAAAAAAATATGAAAAACATCCAAATGAAAAATCATTTTTTTGAAGCTTTTCAATGTTTGCATAACTCTAACGCAGTTGGACTTGTTTTTCGGAGAACTCATCGTGTCCGGCTCCCCTGGGTCTCAGCTTGGCCAAAGAGGAATGCCTCTGCACCAGAAAAGATGATGCCACTTCAAATGCGCACATGCTACCATTCTGCACGATGATATCATTCATATTCATTCATTCTTTAGCTTCATTTAAATATATTTTTTTTGTGTATGACGAAGCCTGTCAAGAACCATCGATGAACATGGTGCAGTGTATCCCTGTGTGGATTGGCTAAGCCACTGGCCTAGAGATTGTAGCGGCTGAATGGAGAGCTCTCCCGGGACGGAGAGCAGGATGGGGCAGCCACAAGTAACCACAGCCACTTCAGATTTTGAAAAGGTTCATTCACTATCATCCATTGATCTATCGATTTTTTACAGTTCCTTTTGTCCACTCGAAATGACAATTTTGCATGGATTCTAACAAACTCAACCTAAACTCATGGAAATTGTTGTTTTTTTTCTACTGAGTCCATCGTCCTTGCAACAGCATTTTATGGCTTGTGTTCTCGAACATCGGTTGCGCAGCGGCAAAACTCATGTTGAATATCATCTTTACAGCCGATTTTCATCCCGGGGAAAGCTCCAGAGGTTTACGGCACAGACGCATCAGCAAGGGCTGTGTTGCTTATATCACATCCGACAAAAAAAGGCAGGTCCATCTCAGCGTGTGATTTTGTGCTGATTTCTGGAGACATTGCGCCGTTGAAACAGCTGTTTCTCCTGAGGTTTGGATTGGATTTGTTACCTCCAGGCTGAGGGTTGAATGGTTGCGTTGCGTCACCAGGTTAAGGGAGGTTGAGGCTTTGTCGGTTATAATTTGTCAGATGTTTTTTTTTATCATTGTAAAATTATGTTACTTTTTTTCCTTTCGGAAAGGGGTGAGGGTTGGAGAATATGTGAGTGGTTGGTGGTTGCTGATAGGTTTGTTGATGTTTTGTTGAAATTGAAACGTCCCTGTCCACATGGGATGGTTCCATGGCTTAGGGGTTTTGGGCTTTTTGACACTAGGATCATTTCAAGTTTATAAATGTTTATAATATTTCTGTATTTTTATCAGGTTCCATGGCTTCTATCCGCTCGAAACAAAACGAGAAAACAAGTCCTGTAAATGGGAAGGTGTGCAATGCACAAAGGGTGCTTCATTGAGATCAAGGAAACATCAATGAAGTCTTCGAGTTGGAGTTGTGGACTTGAAGCAGAGAAGAGATCTACAAAAATCTTCCATATTAAGCTCCAACGTTCAGGGTCGCTGCGGAACTGTGCAGCTTTGTAACCATTTTACTGCCTGGGGCCTTGGAACAGTTTAGCGCTTCCGCAAGTTGCACAATGAAGAAAACACATGAAAAAATGGCACTTTAAAATGCCAAATTGTTGGATGAACTGTACATGGCCTTTGAAGCTTCTCTTCTCCTACAAGAGATGCAACTTTGTAGGATTCAACAAAGGTTCAGAAACTACAAACGCAAAAACGCCGGAATCCGCAACTAGACACTTTTAACGCAATCGACCTGAAAGGTTCACCTTGTTTTTGAATTCTTCTTTCTTCGCGGATGCAATGACGTACCTCCTTCGCTGAAGGCCAAATTGAGAAACCATATTGCTCAGAGAACCTCCCACGAGTCTCATGAGTGTTGTAAATCATGTTCGAACAGAATATCTTTGTGTTGAATCACCAGAAATCGATTCGGCATTCAAAGAGTCGCATAGAGTGTTTTCAGATCCAATCTTCACACAAATTTTCAAAGATTTTTGGTTAAAGCACCTTTCCATCTGCCAGAATCTGCACCAAAATCTACTCGAAATCTGCACCTCTCAAGATCCACGTGTCGGGATGGGCCATGGATTTCCGAGGTCGGAAGATTTCCTTCCATGCTCCGTTGCCTTGGTGCATTCCATTCGCAGCAACACCGTGCATGAGGTGATGACAAATCCGATGCAAAAAATTCAGCAAATGTGGAGAGGAAAAAAAAACGGATGTTGTGATATGCATGTGTCGTCAATGTATGTATATATTTTGAGACGTGTCAGTTTTGCATCATGTAAGGGGTATGCTGTACGCGGGATTCTTGTGAGGATGAATTGCTTGTGTGATTTATGCGTGATACTGGTACATGCTACATACACTCTACCAGGTCTACGACGTCTACGATTGTACAAAGGTGCCCCAATTTGTGTACAGATGTACAGAGCACGAATCCGACATCCATGATTTTATAGTATGATGCATAGGGAAACAGTGAGAACCTATTCGGCCTATCCCAGTCCCACTACCAGCCAAGTTTTGATAGACATGATGATGATAGTGATGATAGTAGTGATAAACTTGATTATAAATTAATAGATAATATTAGTAATAAACTCGTTGATTCACTCAGGCTCCCTGACTAATCATCACTTTCCACTGCTTTTGGGACAGGTATACATCCAAGGCTAACACATCATCGAAACTTTGCTCCAACTTGGACAGGTCACAGTCCTGGTGCTTCCAGAGATCTCTGCAGATGCTCGCGCTGCTTTGCTCGAGGCATATCCTTTCAATCCGCAGTGGTGCTGCTTTGTTGACGCACAAAACTGGAGTAGTGTTTCTGGTGAATGTTGATTTTCTTCATTGATTTTGTGCTTGTCTTTACGACGTCTCAAGAAATTAGCTATTATTTGAGTGTCCTTCAATTAGATCCACGAAGTCATATTTCATATCAGTAAACATATGTATAAATAGTATAAATCTATACAATTAGATAGTATGTATGATACATACATATACATGTAGATTTAGAACCCGCAAGTGTTTTTTTCGTTTCAGCCACCCTTCCACTGTCAGGCTGGAGCTGATCGAGTAGTAGCCACTGAGGTTCCGGACATTCCATGAGGGTTTCAAATTAAATTTTCATGAGATCTCCAAATTCCATCTGCAAATGAAAAACTCAACTGTGATTCATCAGTTGATTTGTTCATGTTTAGATGTTTAGATCACAGATCTGCGATTTTGGTGCAGGAAGTGCCTAATCCCAATGATGTGGTGCTCGGTGGCCCTGTGACCTCTGCTGAATTTCTTGTGGCCACGGGTGACCTACCTGCCTGGTTGTTGTTTTGGGAAGAATCTGACATCCATGAAGAAAAACTACCATTTTGAATCTTATGATGTTCACAACAAGATCTCAAAAACCATGATAAACGCGATCTTTATAAATTAAGATATGATCAGCTCACAGCTTTAGAAGAAGGTTCTTCTTAATTTCTCGGCCAGATCTGTTTCGGGTTTCCAACCTTGGTTTTGAGGCAGTACCAAGCCTTTGCCAAGAACTATGCCATTTTGAGGGCTTGGCCAAGGGTTGTTGGAATCTGTTGTACTGAGGGTTTTTCAAGTCGTGCAAATTTGGGATTTTCATAGATTTTCCATGATTTTCCTTTGCCTCGAGCAGTCCAAAAAGTTCATCGTGAGACACATGTTCATAGAACGAGATGTGGGCTTTGGTTTTCACCGAATCAAATTTGTTTAAGGGCTGTGAGATGTGGGAACTGGGGAACTCTTTGAACTTTCACCTTCAGCAACCACTCGAACTGCTCTGATCATGTAAGTGTAATTCACTCTGCCGATTTCCGGATCAGAATCCATGATTGGGAATAAGATGAAATAACATCATATGCAATAACATGAAATATTGAGTCAAATAGGGATCCGGGATCATGATTAGCATCCATCTCCTCCATTGTTCCAACAGGTCTGGCAACTTCAAAGCCTCACAGGAAAAGACTTTCACAGAGCTGTGACTTGGCAAGGATTGCTTCGAGAAATGAAACGAGTTTTTGTCTTTGCATAACCAGTTTTGAGTGCTTCAAAAGTGGAAACGTGATGAAAAGTGTTTGTTTTTCAGAAAACATCTTCTAACTCTCGTCCTTCAATCGAGTTCAGCTGGAGCTGTTGGATTTTGAGGTTTACATGGACAGTGACATGGTCGTGGCATCCCAGAACTCTCCATGACAGCCATTCAAACGGCGCCATTGAGGTTTTTACCTGCAGTGCCACTAGAACTTAGGGCTTGAGCTTTGCTGTCCTCTACTTGTTTTCATATCTCCACTTCCCTCCCAAAAAAGTCTTCTGAAAGCATTGAGGGAAATGTGTTTTTTGTTTGTTCAAATCATCTTCACATTCACATCTTTACATTCTTTGAATTTTGGTGCCTGGTGGGGACACCAACAAATGGTGTCACTAAACTGCCTGCGTTACGTTTGAAACGCCAAGATCATGACGCAGAACAGCGATCACCTCTGCGAGCAGCCCAACTTTTCAGCGGCCCGTCGGCCTGGTGGGCACCTTTCAACAGCGTGGAAGGATATCGAGATATGTTGAGGATGGAGGATATATTTCACTATGAAACTACATAAAGATATGAAAACATAGATATGGCATGGCAATCTATGGCAATCCATGGCAATCTGCAATGTGGGTGAATGGAATCTTTTCAAAAATGCCAATTGATGGTGTGACATGGCCAGCAAGGCACGGGACTTGGCAGCGAGTGAGGCTGACAGGGGACACTTGACACCTGTTGTTGACCGAGACACGATATTGGGATATTCAGATACTCGGATTCTCATAAAATGCGATGTCAAGCACCTTAAGTCTCACATTTTGGCTAGATTTGTTTAAGATGAAGCTACGAAAACTCATAGATTTACTTTTTTTTTCATGATTCAAGAGGTCGAAACTTCCAGGTTTTTCCACTGCAACATACGGCCGAGTTGTGCCTGTGAGCTTTCCCAGTCGGAACTCCATTCGAATGACTTCAATGCCGGGCTGATGGTCCTTCAACCCAGTGAGGTGGGAGAATTCTTCACACATCTCCGGGTCGCTGAACGGCATCGTATTGGTAATTATGTGTATCAACATATCCTACACGTTTGTATATATATATAATGTATATCTATATATTATAGATATACACGTGGGTATATAGAAATGTATGAATATCAAAGATACATTATAAATGATACCATGATACTATTTTGTTATGGAAAAGATGCGAGACATATAAAATGTGTATATATGTATACATATAATGATTATGTTATGTTTATGTACTATTATTTATACAATGCATTGGTTTTGTTTCATTTGGTGGAAGCAAAGGTGGATGTATCTTGAGAGAGTTTGAAGCACCAAGCCATTGAGTTGATGTTCATGTGGGGAGGCGACGTTCCAACATTTGCTTCACCTGGCACCACAAATCAGCAACTTGGCAGTGTCAAGGCAGCTTCGGTTTTGGCGCCTTGGACAACCTTTCCACGAACAAGCAAGGAATCAAAGCAAAAACCAAAGACTTGAAAGAAACATTTCCACTTTTTCTTCAAACCAAAAAAGTTATAGATCGACTCAAGAAACAGTCTGACAACTGTAAATCCGACCAGTTCTAACCTTCTACATTCGGAGTCTTGTGTTCGTTCTTGAGGCAGCCCATCTGGTGGAGTACAGCCTTTGCTCCGTCCGGCACCTTGGTACCGTTGATACCGTCCAATTCACAACTTGCCCAAATTGATTTTTTGCTGCCGAAT
Source organism: Breviolum minutum Mf 1.05b.01 (assembly GCA_000507305.1). Classification (NCBI taxonomy): domain Eukaryota; class Dinophyceae; order Suessiales; family Symbiodiniaceae; genus Breviolum; species Breviolum minutum. The sequence goes on from DF242623.1 coordinate 40,054, forward strand.
CAGGCGCGGCCTTCCCAGATTTCCATCCATTGGACCACCTGCGTGACAATGCTTGGGTTGCCCAATTCATGTTGGATTTGTATACAAACCCGATGTTTTACGGCTGTAGCGGAGGTGAATGCTAGGCTATTTGATCTTCAACGTGGTCTATGGCGCTTATCACAGGCCTTGCTGTTTTCACTGGGTGTCAAAAATTCTAGATCTTTCATGGCCATATGGGCCATTTCCACCAAGTATTGACCATATGTCATGAAAGCAAGGTTGAACAGATGCCAAGCAGTCAATCTGTTCCAAGAAATCCAGCTGCACCATGCGGATCATGCGCATGAATGTTGTGGTTCTACATGGTTCCATGCACTGTGCAGATTCGCTCCATCCACTACACTGGGCCATTAAAGTCTGTGCCCAAACAGGTTTTGTTTTTGGCGGATTGGAAGACCCACGCTAAAGATGTTCCTCTTGCAAGCTGTTTACGCTCAGGCCGTGCTTCACCTTGCCTACAGACTATGTAGGTGAAGACTGGGAGCAGTGGGGCATCTTATTCAACTTCATAGCATCCATATTCGTCCATGAACATGTCATGTTATGATATGTTATGTACATTTGTAAAGCACTTCCCGTTGCCACATTCAACAACATCAAACGAGGCCTATGAGGGTATGGCATCGCCTCTCATCAAAGGCTCGACCGGGACCCGATAGGGTGTGATGCGAGACATTGTTGAATGAGTTGAATGCATGAATTCGTCATCTTTCAACTTTGATTCGGCATCTGAGATCATCTGGGACCGTGAAACCGAGTGGAGTCTCGGCTCAAGAGTTGTTGTTTGCTAGTCTCACCATTTCTCCATCCGCAATTGCCGCAATGCCTTTCTTCGTTTTCGCCTGGCTCGCGGTGGTGTATGCTGTGCGACAAACAAGTTCAACACGTTTGGACAAATCAGGCGCGACTCTGAGACTTTCCAGTAGCGTTGGTTCAAGCTTGAAGATCAAGTTTTGGGAAGTTGCAACCCAGTTTTGCTTCCAACAAAGTTGAAAACATTTGCTTTGGCTTTGTCCAGTGGTTTTAAGGTATTGGTAGGGGCCAAACGATCATCCCTCAAGGTTGCAAGTCTTCCATAGATCTCTACCCAAGCAGCTTCAGAATTTGCCATCATTCGGGTCCATTTGTCAATGATTGGTTTCATTTACGTTTCCGCGTGTCCATGCTGAATGGCCACTTTGCTACTTTGCCACCCAGCTCTGACATCTCCAGATTCAACAAGCGTACTTTCTGCAGATGCAGATGGTGATTTCGACTGTCCTTGTAGTGGTTGCTTGTCTCAACAGCTGGTAGCACACTAGATGATATCGGATTTGGTGGTGCTGAGACAGATGCACAGCAGAACATCCGACTTACTAGAGCCTCACGCAAAATGCTTTTTTTTGTGTTCTGTTGTATCATTGAACCTTCAAAGAACATCGAAACATGCAGACTGAAACTCATTTCAGAAAACACCAGAAGTCAATTGTTCCATGTTTCACCCTTTGACGCCATCAAGTCGTTGCTGCCGACATCTCGAATCTGAAAGGTTTGTCCTTGGAATCTCAGCTCGCGCGGATGGTGCCTGGGCACGGACATCACCTTTTCTCACGGATTTGTTGTAAAATGCCACAGGCATCACTTGAGGCTAGAGGCTTCACAGTTGCCAGTCATTGACTCCAAAGTCTAAAGATGAAGACTTTGTTGACATGACGAAAGCTTTTGTGCAGAACTTGCCACAGGTGGCGGTGTCTTATGATGACAAGGGTATCCGGTCGTTGCAAAGCTATGCCAAGGAAATTTTCTCTTGCCCCATGGCTGCACCAAATGACCAGACAGCATTTTCTGAAAAGCCGTGCGATTGAAAGTCATTGCAGGATCAGTTCCAGTATTTTGTTCCTGGCCTTGTTCAGCATCAAACTCGAACATGATTTGATTGCTGAAAAATGATGATTCGATGATAGTTGATGCATCCGGATTGCAAACTTGTCGCATCTCCGCCAAGGTTACACCTGGAGCGTACGGCGGCTCAGTCTACCGGGTGCAATGTTGCCAGAAAAAACGAAATTCGGTTGTTTCGTGGTGACTGGCAGGGGTCAATTCGGTTGTTTCGTGGCACATCCAGCGGTCCTTGTTACCATTCTTACTGTTGCAAATCCACTCAAGGTATCATATGTGTGATATGTGTGCTGATGTTCCACAGGATGGGACCCGTTGCTCCAAGGATTTCTACTATGCATTGCCCAAAGGCAACTTATTTGCAGCAGTGCAAGACACCGTTGTATTGATTGTGTGATGCCACGTTTTTTGAATGTTTTGTAGCAGTCTAGCTTCAAGAAGGGCACTTGTAATTTACTAAATGTGTTTATCAGTTTATCAGCGGCTTTCGACTTCTTTTTGAAATTCCCCAGATGATGTGAATGTCCAAGTTTCTCGGATGTTTCCCAAAGTCTAGAGTCTCTTGATGTCTCTTGTCACTTTTCAGTTTGACCAGGATAGAAGTTCATCAGTGTCAAACCAAGGTGGTTACTTTCAGTCTTTGCTATCCGTTCTTCATTGGACCACACCAACAGCCTTCGTGGGTCGATGTGCCTCTTGGAATGATAGAGTTCATCTCCAACCGCTTGGAAACACCATTGAAGATCTATCAACCCTAAACTATCCGAACTATCCTAAACTAGCAATCTAAAATTAGCATAGCAAATAGCAACCAACCAACATCCAACCGAGGCCAGGAAACCTCAAACCTGTACCGTTGCCTTCAGTGGAGCCACGAGTTTGAACTTTGTCGCAGGCCGCGAACAAACATAAAAAACGGGAGCAAAACGCAACTGGATGTTGCTAGGAGCAACTTTCGGGGTTTTGGATGTCTGGTTGGCTCCAAAACGGATTCTTGAGATGTATTCATTTCTATTTCATTGAAGAGGATCCAGTGAAGTGTGTCATGTGTCGTGCCCTGCTTTAATATGTCAGGTATCATGAATTCGTCACCTGTGCGGCTGAAGAAGGCGAGCAATGGCACCATTGAAGTTGGATCCTCAGGGGGAGACTTTGCACAAAGTGGATGGAGGCACACATTATCAGAAAACAAGCTACCAGACTCACCAGACTATTGATTTCTTGGCAAAAGAAACGGTTGTTTTTTGTCAACTTAAAATCTTCTCCTGTCGGATCCCAGGTCTCGGAGGATGGGTCTGGATATCGCTTGCATGGTTTCTATTGGTTCGTCTATGAGGCAGGCCCAAAAAGCCCAAAAAGCCAAAGCTCCCAACGAAGACCCACAAGAATCGTAGGACGAAATCGTGTTTTGTCAGGTCTTCAGAGACCAGATCGGTGACAAGGTCATGAAAGCTTTGGAGGCCCGGGTACCAACATCGGATCATCAGTTTCTTTTTTATTTTTTCATGTTTTATGTTTTGCATTTTTTTTCGCTGGATTCTGGATCCTCAAAAAAGACATTCCAAAGAGTAGAAATGACACCATTGAACTTTGCCATATGGCATTTTATGATGTGCCTCGACCCTCCTGTGCCTGGAATGCTGCCTCAGTTGGATGAAAGATGATAAGAGATGCCCTTTAAGCAGTCAAATCATTGGGAAAGATAGAGATTTGATTTTTAGGATTCTCTTCTGTGGCCATTTCTTGAAGGAAAGCCTTTTCTACACAAATCCACAAAGACCACAACAGTGCATCTGAAAGCACCTATGATTCCTGACCAGGACTGCAAGTACATCACGGTCACAGGACATTCCATTGGAGCAGCCTTGGCAGCTGTCGCTTGGATTTGTTGATAGCTGAGTGGTCTGAACAGGAATTGTCATAGAAAAATCTATGTCGTTCCAAAGCACATAAATCTTGCGAGTGAATCTGAGCGGATTGTCACAAAGAATAATTCTGCTAAGTCAGATAGACTGGCGCATTCTTGGCATGCTCGACCTTTTGAGACGCAAATTGCTGAGTGCTTAACAATTTGGTGAATATACACATTGTATTACATGATTTTACCAGGTAGACTTAATGAGATCCCGTGAGTATGACAGAAGTTGCCACTCTGCTAGCATGGCTTGTGTGTTGCTTGATCTGAGGTCTTTCAATGGGAGCACTTAGATCGAAATATGCAACAGACTCCTGGCAGATGCTTCATGTGACCCGTGGAACTTCGTGTCATCACTGGGGACAACTGGGAATTACTGGACCACTATCCGACAGTCCAGTGTCCAATGTGAGGATCACCATGGGCCAAAATGTGGCGTGGTATGGCACCCCTCCAGAAACTTGGACAAGTCTCATGTGCTGATGACGTTGAAACATGGAACATGATTTAATGTATATATATTCAATCAGAATATTAAAGATACACGTATTTTTATCTATATATACACTGTGCTTATACAATGTATCCACACTTTCTGTGATTGTCAAGTTTAAAACTTCAAACATTTTTTTGCAAACATTTAGACTTCACAAAGAAATGACAGCCACCTTAAGAAGTCTCTCCATCGAGGATGTAGGCTGCCGTGGTCGACGGCTCTTTTCCATCGATGACCCGGTGCTTTGACAGAACATGACCAATGGATACCAATGGTTTTCGGATGTTTTCGGGAGCAACGGGACGGAAAGGCAACAGGTTTGAAAGTACCCAGATTCAGTTTATATAGTTTATACTTTTAGAAATTTTTGAAAGAGATGGATATAGAGATTGCAAAGAGATCATGCTTTGAGCACAATATTTCAATCTGTTTCAAGTAATTTTATGAGGATCTTGAACATTTCAGAGTATCGTTTCATCCTGCCATGAATCTCAGTCACCTCCATGAACGCATTTATCCTAACAGTCAGGTACCGTACCTCCGTCAATTCTGGGATCATGGCGATGTTCCTGGGCCCAAAAAAAAGCACGGAGCAGTTTTTCACTCAGAAAAACGATCACATAAAAGTCGAAACAAATTCACAGAATTCTCCATCGATCTTCCATGAATTCCTCATAATCCGGAAGGCAACCTTGAAAGAAATTGAAGCTTCACCTGTCTACAGCTCATCTCCTGAAATCAGACTGACAGGTGATTCGTCATGCGTTGGTCCCGGGACAGAAGTTGACGCACAACCCAGGGAGCGAGGTGTGGAGTCGGTCGAGTGGATCCGACCTTTTGTAAGACGAGGGTTTTTTTTGCGACGTTTTCACTGCAAGCTTTATATAATTGAATATGAGGCATGAGTCATGAGGGATATTCCACAGATTGACTTGATTGAATGGCCCTTCTTTTTCCTCACTTTCAAATCTACTACATTGCAATACTTCACTGACGCGTGTTGACAATTATATCAGCACAGCGAATTCCCGCATCCTCCTGTTACTTCACCTGCAGTGGCTTCCGCCCAGTAGTGGTTGGTGCGGGTAGGGGTGGCTATCACATGTGAGTTAGGGCGTTGTGCGTTGTAAAATCGTATAATCCACTTTCTGCGGTGTCTAGACTTGATATGAGATCACCGACTGAACCCAAGCCTTGCTCATTCACAATCCATTCATAACAAGTTCCCTTGAATTGAAGTTGCGAGCTTTTTGCTTGAAAGTCTTGGTGAAATCTATAAGAAAACATTGTTTTCTTTAAACCTGGAAACTCAAGGCATGTCATGTGCAGACTCCCCACATGTTATCGTGATATATCATGATTAGTTTAGTAACTAATCGCCCCCCCCTACTCGCCAGAAGTGGACTGCTGAAGCACCTTTTCCATGCGAAAGAGATCAACCCATGGATTTAAACTGTGTACCTTGGTGGATGTCACGGATGTTTTTTTTGTGTGAAAGGTGAAGCAGAAGTCTTGCTTTGTGAATATAAAGATATGAAGGAAGTTTCTGTAATTATGATTAATTATGTAAGTTTGATTTAGGCGTGCAAATTCAGTGTGTTGAACTCTTGACCAACGAACCCAGCGTCTCCATCGTTATTGAACATCGAAGTGCATTGGAAGTTCATTGCAGGCAGAAGGCTGCAGTCCATATATGCCTCACTACAACTTGCGCATTACTGCGGGCATTGCGCATCACCAGGCCTTTTGAGGTTCTTTTCAGATGGATATGTGGGGTTGCCAACCTGATTTTCGGGATGACAGGCCTCGGCCTACATCACTGCCATAGACTCTGCCTTCTCCCCACACGCCAAAGAAGGATCTTGACGTGTCGAAGTGTGAAAGCTTGAAACAAAAATCATCGAGCGTGCTGCGTCCAACGGATAGCGACTGCGACTTGAAGTGATGGATTTTTCTGGTGATTTTCAATGATTTCAAGTTTGTTTGTATGTTTGTTTGGAAACATTGAATCACTTTGAAATCAGTTGATTCTATCCAATTTTGGTTGAATCAGTTGGAAAAGTCACCAATCCATACCAATCCTTTGTGAACAAGAGTGATCTTGGAATCTCCCCTTCGGTATTGATAGGCAGCCGAGATCATGCCTGAAGATATGCCACAGGACGGTGAAGGGTTGGGCATCGTTGATGGTTAAAAAAACGGAAAAAACCGATGGGATGAAATTCCAGCGTCAAGAATTTCACACGTTGGTTGTGAAGTTTCGAATCATTTTGATTTATGATATTCAATGGGAGATCATTGATGCTGAATGCTGATGTCGAAGCAACATGCACTTCCAATCCTGACCTGCCAGGGCAATTGGATGTCAGCTGCTGAGGCAGTTTAGATGAACATTTTGGATAAACATGTTGTAACATGGGTAGTTTGATGATTTTTGACATATTTTTTTCACATACAAGAGGATCACCTGTTCTCAATTTGGACTGTTGAAACCTCAAGATGTCAGGCTTGGAAACAATGGTGAGGGCAACCCAGCTGTGAATCTTATCGTTTCTTTGACGCGGGGAGGATGCTGTTTTGGTTTCTTGGTTGGATCGATTTTTGTGAAGTCTCATTTTTTTGGGTGAGCGGTCCAATTTCTGCGATGTAAGGTTTCAAAACATAACAAACAAACTAAGAATAAACTTAGAAAAATATGTACTGTATTTGTGCCTTTGTATACATATAGATAGATAGATATATATATATATATACATACACTGTACACAGATACATATAGATAAATACACAAAAAATGTTAGTTCTTTTTTTGGACATGCCTTTCGGTTTCCCTGACAGAGGCACAGAGGTGCGTTAATTCATGACTTTAACATCTCATCTGGGGAAGACGTTTTGGATTCAAGCCGCCCATGGTCAATTTCACTGCAAGTCTCTTTGAAGCGGAATTTACGCCACAATATTTCGATTTAGAAGCAACTTGTGAAGAGAAATACAGTCAATAGTCTTCAATGATCCAGTGTGGAAACCAAAAAACGTGTTTTGTGGAGAAACGGCATCCCGTGTCCAGGTGGCCGGTGCCTGAAGTGTAGACCTCAGCGACAAGATCGAAACGTTTTTTTCTCACAGAAAGCCGTGACGTTTCGCGTGGCACTGAGGATTCGGTGCTGGTGACGATGTTCGGGGCAGGTGAAGAGGAACTCAAAGCACTGGGCGCCTCTCATGTCACTTGGCCATACTTTGCCAACTCGGTTTTGGTCAACGGTGACATGCCTTTAAAATTTGATGGATTATTCGCTATCATATTGCAGACATTGGAAGGGAACAATAGACAGCGCTTGAAGATGATATTATAAAGATCACCTATAGATCACCAAACACCGACACACTCATAAAAACAGCCTAGATGGAAGGCGAAAAGAACGTTGCAGCCAAGGTATCCAAACATGTTAGTGCTGCCATGTCCAAGTTTTCGGAGCAGGTGGTCAGCTGTTGGAGGAAATGTGGAGCTTCATCCCAGTTTTATGTAACATAGTGACTGTAAGTGTGGAGACTTTAATGATCTATAGATCACAGATCTGTTTCATCAGAATCATTTTTTGTGTCTTCAAAGGTAGGACAAAAAACAGACAACTAAAAAATGTTTAGAAAAAATGATTGTGATCTGTTTTGGAGTAGCCAGATTTTTTTGGCTCAAGCCGCAACAGACATCGAAAAGAAGGGACGGGTCTACGAAGCTAAAGGCCGGGGCACAAAGCGGCAGTGGTGTTTGTGCCTTCCTGTTTTTGCTTGCCATTTTTTGATGCCTGTTTTTTTTGGACCCCCAGTTTTTTGAAGCTGTTGCCAAAGATTCCCGTTTTCCTTGATATCATAGATATCGACATAGAACACCATTGGTTGACGACAGGATGAGAGTTTGGTCGAGGTGCAGGGAGAGTTTGTGCTGAAAACGGATCCAGTGAATAGGTTTGAATAGGTCCCTGTCATCAGTCATGGAGTCATCGGCCAAAACACCTGATTTCTCATAGTGACAACGAGGGTGGAGATCCCAAGTCGTGGTTTCTGACAAAGTGACACGTGACAACACCGATCAACCCATCAAATGACGATGGAATGTTCCATAAGATTGTTTTTTTGGTGCAGCTTTTCATGGAAGACTTCAAATCCGAAAGCTTCCCCTGGTTTGAAGAGACGAACAGAAAGCCTAGCCTTCAGGGTTCAACGGGTGAATGTTCTACCTGAAGATTGAAATGGATGACAATCGGAATCAGTTTTTTGATCAAATCCCGAAACCCTGACTTTTGAAAGCATTGTGTAACATGTTCCGAACAATCCGATATTTGACATGTCCAACTCAAAATGCTGCTTTGCATTGCTTTGCTACGTAAAATCATGACGATTTAATTTTTGTGAAAAGATCACTCTTTCAAAGAACTTTTTTCACCTTTCCAACTCAAAATCGTTCTTTATCCTGAAAAGTATAGTGTTATCCCTCGCCAAAAAAATCCAACTGGAAATTCATCTTGTTCTAACGCCCATGTTTTCACCCCTCCAATTGTTCCAACTTCCAGTTTTTGGTCCACCTCGCCCGTGGTTCATTTTGGCGCTGGCAAAATGGATGAATTCCTACACCACATGGGATGATGTTCATTTCATTCTTCCTATGGTTTTTCATTTTGTCAATGAGGCTTTCCTAGTTTCCGGTGGTACCCGGAAAGTATAGTTATTCCGAGTTCCCATTAAACGAAAAGATAGACTTTTTGGCAGCTAAATTTGACCATCGAAATCGCCACCAGAAGCTTCAGGGATCGAAGAAGTTTTTCCTCTCCTTCCCAGATGGCCGTGTGGAACTTCGCAAAGGTGCCATGGGCTTTGCCGTTGCAGCATTTTTTGAGCAAGCAATCAGAAGGAATTGCTTTGTTTTGATCAAACAAGTAAAACTTGATGACTCGTGGAATTCCTTAGTTTTCGATTTGTCATCGTCTGTTTGAGCATCCATGACACTTGAAATTGGTGCTTGTATTTTTTCCTCAAGCCCACAAAGCCCACAACGTAGATCTAAGACACGCCGGTCTGCATTCTCACCATGTGGGGCGCAGCGCTCGCCATTGTCTTCCTTTTCACCGGTGCTGAGAGCATCAAAACTGCAGCATTGCTGCAATCCAAGCCAAGAGAGGCAAGAGAGGCCCAGATTGAGCCTTACAAGTTCAGCCGCTCAAAGGTCAGAAACTTGAAAGTTCTAGCAGCATCGGGTTTGAAAAATGGTGCTGTTGTCAAGTTTCTCGGCCAGCGTGGTTATACACTCACCAATGTTCAGATTGCAGGGTACAAGGAAGTCTTTACCCACTTTGATCTTGATGTTGACGACGCTATCAGTATCCATGAGTTGCATACCGTGATGAGAAGTTTGGGCCAAATTCCAAAGGAAAGGGAGCTGAAGGATATGTTCACATCAGCGGATTCCGATGGCAATGGTCTCCTCTACTTCCCAGAGTTTCTGACCCTTATGAGCCAGAAGAGGTTTGAAATTGACATTGAAGAAGAAATCAAAGAGTCATTTGCTGATTTCGACATGGATGGGAATGGACTAGTCAGTGCAAAAGAACTTCGTCATGTGATGACCAATCTGGGGGAACGCCTCACAGATAAACAAGTGGACGGCATGATCAAGGAAGCCGACATCGATGGTGATGGTCACATCAACTACGACGAGTTCGTGGCTATGATGATGGCTAAGCCGGCTAAGCGATGATGGCAAAATGAGCTTCAAACTCGACCAAAGCAGACCTGCATGCAGGTTTGAAGTTCTAAAAAAGATCTGGATTGCCATTGGAAGTGTCGTGCAAAGAGATGCAGTGCAAACTTATACTGGTCACAAATTACAGTATGAGATGTCTCCAAGCTTAGTGATAGTATGTGATAGTATTCGGTGGACACCGTGGTGATGTGCTTGTGGATCCGCTGAGTTCCAGCCACGACTCCTTTTAAAACCTGACTTCTTTGAATGTCTTGAAAGCCCAAAAAAGAACTGTTAGATATAACCTATCAATATACCAAGGGACCCTCAAGCTTCTTTCCTTGCAACTCACAGGCCAGCACCCGTGGAAGAGTTCCGAGTTCCTTGAACAGGCCGACGGAAAGTTTCAGCTTGCAGATTCCATGCATTGCGCTTGGAACATCTTGGAACTATACTAATCAAATGAGGAAACCTGAAAAGAGGAAATGAAATTGAGGCCAAATTGTTTTTTCAATGGTGTCAATGTCAACCAGCAAGAGTGCAAAAAAAACACTTCATTGACCCATGGCCAAACATACTGGCTTTTTTTTTGGAAATCCATAGTGGTCAGCATGCAGAGACTTTGTGACTTCGCCAGTGCTTCTTGCATGTCTTTGGTCCTATGTTTAAGCAACGATTGGCAGCGGATTGACATCAAATACCGAGATTGCACCAGCTATCATGAATCATGAAGAATAAAGATACAACAATCTGATATGGAGTACATATACCAGGCAATTATCGCAGTTCTGTGTTTCTCAACGCCTCCAAGTAGCAACAAGGCCTACAATCCTCATGAAATTGGTTGAGCTTTTTGCTCAGGTTATTTGCAAGGGGGCCGGGAATCTTTGCTGAACATGCAGATCTCTTGACTCGTGGACTATAAGAGCACCGTGTTCCTTTGCGGGTGAATAGAGTGGCGGTGTTTCCTTGGGCTCAGCAAGACAGTTTGATCCAGGGGATCTTTTGTTTTACGTGTTTAGAGGATGGGCTTGGGACCCAAATTCCATCAAAAAAGACAGCGGAAATGCCAGAAAAGAGATTCCCGATTCCTTATCTCGCACGCGCAAAAGTTACCACCAAACAGTACGGTCGATTTGCTGACCAATAAACTTCATAGATTGCATTGGATTGGATCGATGGCGGTTTTGCCTATTTGGACGACTTTGGCCAAGGAGAAAAAGGGTGTTAGTTTGGGCCAACCGCAAAGGCCATTCTCAGCAGTACTCCCTTGAAGGATAAGCAGAGTGCCCATGGCGTTGGGGTTTTCAGCGCTTTAAGGAAACCATAAATTGGGCACAACCTCAGGACGTAGTCTCCTCATGTGTCCTCCACGTTAGGGGCTTAAAATACTTACAAGGGACCCATACAAACCACCCAAGAACAACAATAATATGTTTCAAAGAGGAACACAATGATACTTTTCTACAAAGCATGGTGACAGTGAGGATGTTAACGAACAATGATATTTTCAAAAAACAAACTGAACAAAAGCAGTGAAACAACCAGAATTATTGTCCAATCTCGCCTGACAGGCGGACACCCCACCTTGCTGCCCGGAGATGAAATGTCTTCCGTTGACATCGATCCTGCATTCCAAAGCTGCTCAGCACAAGTTTGGGTGGTGAAAGGGGCTCTTGGGGTCGAACAATTCTAATCTTCATGTTGTGGGTAATGACGGTTTGTAATGAGATGTTTGCACCATTCCAAGCCTTTCCAACAGGAGACCATGCAGATCTTCGTGAAGACCCTGACTGGCAAGACCATCACACTGAATGTGGAAACAAGTGGCACTATTTGTGTCAAGGTGACGATTCAGGACTCAAAGCTCTGGAGCTCCTCAGTTTCACTTTCGTGTCAAGATTTCCAACCTTCACCAGATCGTTACAATGCGCTGATGCACGCAAGAGACCTTGGTGATTTTGTGGGTGAGATGGTGAGAAGGATGCTTATGTCACCTCAACGGGACTTTAAGACAAATTAGATGAGCAGTCACATTAGTGTGGCTCACAATGGGATGACTAAGAAGCTTGTAACCACTAGACTAGAGGACATGAAACATCGAATCTCACTCCATGCCCCACCATGAGTTTTTACCAAAAGGCTGATGTTTCAGGTTTGAATCCGCCATGGACCCAACGACTCTCAAATTGCAAGTCCTTTGCCCACCCCCCGGGTCTGAAACCTCTATGATCATTGTATATGGTCCATTGGTGTTTCCCACAATGATGCTTGATACTTGATAACGGTGACTGATTTCTATTGAGAGGTGATGAGGGTTGATACCGGCATTTTCGTTGAAACCTTTCGGTGAAAGAATACGAACATGTGGGCGGCAAGTTGCCTTTCCAAAAGAGAACTGACTGGCACAATTCTGCCTAGGAGCTGCACTGCGCTGAAAAAATAGGGCTCACTGAACGAAGTTTAGATATGGACAGAAGCGAGTGCAGAGAAGGTCTTGGTCGTACATATACAAGATTTGAAAAACTTTGAAGAATCATTGAAGGGACAAGGATGGGGGTGCCGAAGGTCTTTACATCTGGCTATCGGCAGCTTCTATCATGTCAAGGTGTGAGCCCGAGCCGAGTCATGTTGCAATTGACCTGTTCCGAGTGGTTTGGTTGTCGACCGCAGGTGGAGCCTGCTACGACGTGTTGGGGGTTATGGAGGAAATCAAGGGCAGCGTGCGGAAACTTGGATTTGCTGAAAAACTGTCGATGTGAAATTATGATGTACGATATGCTACGTGTTTGTTCTTTCAATTTCGGTTAAGATTTTATAGCATACAGAATCATACAGCTACATAAGACAAATATGTTCTTATTATTTTCCGGTTAGGTATGCTCATATATACTCACAGTGTATTCTCCTTTGATTGCCGTCTCGTGGAATATGCGCATGTATTCACGCCGCTCCGCGGCAGGGTCCGCCCGCACCAAGGTTACAAGGTGTCATATGTT